>SNQJ01S0004680.1:552490-570123 GCA_010110895.2 Picea sitchensis | reverse complement strand
ACAACTGAAAGATAGATATCCACATAACAACAAGATATATCCTCAAGGGGGAGAAAACCGTGCAAACTTTCCTCAATATAGATTCATCCAACATGTACAATGTCATATAATGCCCTTTCACAAAATCAAGACCAAAGAGACCCAGACACAAACCAAGAATAGTCTCCTAGATAAGTGGGTACTACTCTCTTGTACTTATATTCTATGAGTGATCAAAATGACTCAATATAACCTCTATTTATAGTCTAAAAGTACTAAAAGACATGACTTATAAATAAACCCTTTCACAATTACACTTAGGAATAACCAATACAATTACACTTAGGAATAACTTTTGAAATTACATAAAATCTCAACACCAATAAATCNATATAACCTCTATTTATAGTCTAAAAGTACTAAAAGACATGACTTATAAATAAACCCTTTCACAATTACACTTAGGAATAACCAATACAATTACACTTAGGAATAACTTTTGAAATTACATAAAATCTCAACACCAATAAATCATAAAACTGTTACAACAAAATTCGATATAGATAAGTTAGAGAACCCACTTAAAAAAAATGTTTGCATTTGCTAATGCCATATTCTTTCTACTAGACAAAGGGTAGTGTTACTATTAGGGTACTCTTAAGATATCCAAATGGACATATGAAATCTTCAATTAGTAGCATGGGAGACTAGTCGAGTTTTATGGATAAAATTCATCAAGTCGTTCTTATGGATCAAGAACCAGACTTTTAAAAAAAATATTTGAAAGCAATTTTACATTGTGAATCATGTATGAGAAGTTCCCAAACATTGCTACAATGGGACCTATTCGCTACATTAATATTTTCAACTATCCCTAGATGTGGCGTCGAGTGAATGCCAGAGGGTCCTAAAAAACATATTCATTAGAAGGACGTGGATTCCATGACTAATGAAGGTATCGTCGAGAGTCTTTTTCTTTCCAGTTTTCAAATAGAGATGAAATCAAATTGTCATGTTAGATATGTGTAAATTATTTCTGAATAGTCACTTATAGGTTTGGAACGAGGAACTCTAATCTTACGGCTTGAAAACGTTTTAAAGATTGATGATACTAATCATGATAGAAATATTTAACTTGACATATTTTAATTTTAAATTATTAAATAATTTTTGAATAATAAATATATTTTAATTTTAGATTATTAATTTTTTTTTTTTGGATAAAAAACAAACACATTGCATATTTCTTATCTCTTATACATAAAGGATAAAAAACAAACACAACACAAATTTCTTATCTCTTATAAGAAAGGATAAAACACAAATACAATGCATACTGTAGTAGAGCACATAATTTCTGCAAACAATTAATGGCTTTTCCTTTCCACTTCCAATTAATGGATTGTAGATTTGTTTACTTCAATGGCTTTTCCTTTCCACTTCCACTCTTTTGAAAATCAACTTTATGGTTCCGCGAGAGACTTCCTACTAGAAAAACAAACTTATAACTTCTTAAATAGTGCAATTAGAAATTTATGCTCAGAGCATGTACCTTTTTGTGAAAGAGAGACCGAGTGTTTGCTAGAATATCATTCCATGTGTTTATCAAATTATATATTTATATCTAAAATTCTTTGTAGAAGTGTCCTTTCATGATATTTTAAATTTGTTTTTAATTAATTGCCGTAATTGTTTTAAAAATTACATATAAATTTATTTTAATCTCAATTGTTTTTGCAAATTGGATTTAATTCGTCAAGTACTTTACTCAATAGATCTTACGTATGGTGGACTTATGCTAAGAACATTTGTTTCCTCCTAAGAGGTCATAAGTTCAAATCTAGAGGGGGGTAGGGTATGTATAGCTCCGTAGACTTTACCAATCAAATCGTTGGGCGAAGGGGATCCCTTATCCCACAAAAAAGGGAGTCTCATACACCAATTTGGTGTCTGGCTTGGTGTCTTGGAGCTTGTATGTCCAATGCTTAAATGTGAGGTATAATTTGCTTATGTGTATTTCTTTCTTTTAATGGTTCTTGTATGCCCTCTAAGAGGAGCTATCTCCAAATTGGGTAAGATTATAAAAACTTGGTTGTTTAATAATCTTAATGTTTGTTTACAATTGATAGCTTTAGTTTGCATGTTCATTCTGGTTAATGCTCATGCTTACTTCAAAGTTTCTTTGTAAGTAGCATCATATGTTTAACAAGCTTTTGGCAAGGAATCTCTAAGTCTTTTGCAGATCATCACACTTGAAGAGGAGGATAGGCATCGATTGCTCTTACCTCACCCTTAAATATTTCAAGGAGACATGGCCCCTCTTGTGGATCCATAAAAAAGACTCCATTTTGCCCAATTTTCCAAGGGTTTCAAAGCACTTTTCTTCTTCTCCTTCTCCGCTTCTAAAATTATCCAATTGGGTTACTTTCAATTCATGCAAAGTAAAGTTTTATATTTTAAGGTGAAATCTTAAAGTTTCCTTTTCTTTTGCATGATAAGAGCAAGTAGATTAGATCACAAGGCTTAATCCATAAATCTAGCTTGCAATCTATCTTAGTTTCATTTTAAAAGAAATTTGTAAAAGCTAAAGATAGTTTCATTTTCTAAAGAGTTTAGAAGTCTTATCTAGGCATATTTGTAATATTATTACTTACCGTTTTGGGACAACAAGTAATATCATAGAGAAAAGGAACTTTCTTTCTTGTTTTATTTAGCTCTAATTGTTAGTTTTGTGTAGTTTTACTTAGCCTTTTTTTTTCTATAATTGTTGTACATTGACTAACACCTTTTTGCAAGGTCTTCCAATAACATTTTGGGCATCTTTTGCCCCAATTGACTTGTTGTTTTTGCAGGTTTGACGAAAAGACAAGCGGAAACGCTGCCCAAATTTTGAAGTTTTGAAGCCTCAACAACCCCCCGAAGTACCTTATACTTGTACAAAACTTCCAAAAAGATTGCAAACCCTTTCAATCCATTCATATAATGATCCCAAGTCTCTAAAAGAGACCATTGTAACCGATATAATAAAATAAGTGAGCCAAGGGAGGCCTCACTTTGTGTTTCCTCCTAGGGGGGTTGGTGTTGTGGTTTGGAGTATTTGTCATTCTAGTTCTCTTTCCTTTCAATTTTTCATTTTGTTGTAAAATTCAAGACAATCTCATATAAAGGATAAGCTAAAACAAATCAAAATATTAGATTAGTTTCAAAGTAGAACACTAGTTGCTAGTTTAATTTGTTTAATTTATGCAATTTTCAAAGTTGGCAAATAAACCATCTCCTCAACTCCTCGTAAGAGGATGGTCAGTGAAGACTTACTAATTATAAAACATTTTCTTCTTCAACATTTTACTTTATTGTTTAAAATAAACATTTCCCCTCAATTCCTAGTGTTGTTCCTGACCCTTCCAGTTGTGATCTTGTCTTGATCTTTAGGGAGTAAGTTTCATACACACTGGGCTGCTCAGTGTGGAGTAGTAATAATAGGACAATCTCAAACATAGGACTATTGCTTGGTTGAAAGAACCGCCTAGGGGGAGTGTGCGAAGTTTCAATGAATACACCAGGCTTGTTCCCCTCAGTGTTGGACCTCTGACACCTCTAGTGGGCTTGTTGGTGAAACCATTGGGTTTCGACAAGTTCTCAACAAATATTTGAGCTAAATGGACGAAACTTAGTTTAGCTTGCGTTACTTTTCACAATCTCATTAATCTACCTTTAAAAGATAATTTAATAAAACATGCGTACAACAACTGCCCACGATACTGTAAGGCATTAGTCTCATTACACATTTTACAAAGCCATTTGCTTCAAGTACTTTTACTTCTCAACCATTTATATTTTATCTTGAAGCATTTACTAATTTACTTGCATCTTGTTATCTTAAGTATCCTTTTTATGCAAGTATTTCTTTATGTATCTTGTGGTGGTTGATTGATATATGCTCTTATAATAGATTTACTTTATATGTTGTCTTTTGCAATAAACTCGTAGAACACTAATTTCTTAGATTCACTTTTGAGCCTTATATTATTTTCTTTAGGGACTACCCACTTTGGCTTCGCTAGAAGTTGGCCTAGACAAAGAAGTTGAGGATTAGGTGACAACACCTTAACTCTAACTTTCCCCCAAGGACACACCAAGTGGATTGAAGATTTCTTCCACGTTACACGGGTGTGTATAAAGGTGGCAACACTTTAAGCATAGATCCGAGTAAAGTAAATCCCTTTCGAAGAAATACTTATATGGAAGTCCTAAATGTTTAGAGAGTTGTTTTTTTGGGTGTCGTATAATTTTTGGAAGAGAATGCAAATTATAAATATGGTAGGAATCATTTTGTATTAATGAAATCACAAAAAATATTTTGGTAGAGAAAAATCATTTTGGAATCATGGAATACAAATATCAAAATAAGATATGGACATTTAACAATTTGATTGTAATAAAGAGATTATAATCCTTGAATTTATTTTTACATAAAAACAATAGTTTAAAAAATTTTAAATAATAATTTGTTAAGATATTAATATCTAATAATTTGATTATAATAAGAATATTTTTGCATAAAAACAATAATTTAAAAAACTTAAAATAATAATTTGTTAAGATGTTAACATTTAATAATTTTATTATAAGAAGAACATTAAAGAAGGTTGATATGCTTTTAAAATTGCAATTTAAATAATGGAAATTGCAATGTGGCCAACAATTGGATTGTCATATTTTGGTGATAATTTTGCGGAAAAGACTAAAAATAAAGTGTAATAATTAAACTACTCCTTTGGAGGAGCAACAAAATGAGAAATTCCCAAAATAAAAAACTATTTTATTTGTGCCTGCAAGCGCACTTTGTGATTATTCAATGTTTTTGTCTAAATTGAAAATATTATTTTATTTGTATAGACAAGTGTCCTTCTACGTTAAAGTGTTTGTTGGTCATCAAGTGATCATTTTTTAAAAGTTGTTCAAGTGATAATTTTTTAAAAATTGTTCAAGTGATAATTTTTTAAAAGTTGTTTATGGATTTATTAATTGCAAATTCACATAGATTGCGTATAAGAGCATATTGGAAGACTCTTTAACCAAGTCGATCATGATAATAAGCTTTCTTAATAAATAGAGAACATGCATTTCAATGATGTAATGTTAGTTGTCATGAGAACAAGTATTTTTAGCGAGATATTTTTAAGGGTTTTTTTCGACGAGTCAAAGTTTTATTTTTGTTTTTATAGTTTCAAAAATTTATAATCTAGGTCATCTTAAAAATGTAATGTCGGTTGTTATGAGAATGGAGTCAAAGTTCTATTTTTAAGTTCATTTAAAAAAAAAAAAATCCTACTATCTAGGTCATCTTAAAATGGGTCAAAACCTTTAAGATAAAGTTCCATGAGCAAAGTCTCAACATTGAAATGGAACTCTAACTTCTAACATAATTTCTACTTGATTTAGGGACATTTTTTACTGAAAAAAGAGGGTCATATGAGTACTACTTATCCCATGTAGTGTTGATGATAATCATGACCACAATATCAAAATTTATTTGAGAACAATTTAGCCCAAAACAAATCCACGAAGTTATCAAATATAATCAAAATTACGAGACTTAGAGATGAAATCCACAAAAAGTACACATATAACTGTAAAAGAATTTCGTCTTTGAGTTAGCTAAACATAGCTAAACATTGTTAACAGACCAATTAAGAATTATTTGTTTTATTATTTCTGTTAATTAACAGTTTTTGGAAGCAACATAAAATTGTAAAATTGTGGTGTGGAATAACAATTAATTGAAATAGCTTGGTGCATCATATTGTGCTTCTGAGAAATTGGGAAGATCATACTTTTAGCCCCAATTAATTAGAGACTAACAAAATAAATGTTTGTGTGAAAAATACATCAATATTTCTTCTCACAAACAATACAAAGGAGGCGAGTTTAAGAAGGAATGCCTCATGAGTTCATAGCTGCTAACATAACCAAAAACAAACATTAAGATCATGTTTTTAGTTGCTACTATTGCTTAGACTATTTCCTTTGGAAGCCTTTGTCCATTAACCATTTCTTGAAATCCTAATAACATTTGTTCCTTGCCCCAATGGTGCAAACCTTCACTTGATGTGGCTAATGATTAGTTGCTTAGATGTAATAGGAATATATTTTGCTACTAATCATTCACTTAGCAGTAATAGAAACAACTGACATAATGTAATAAGTACCAACACAAATATGTTAATGGATTCCATCATACTTATCAACACATACATGACTTGGTGATCAAAGTGCATGTGCTTGCAGTCCCTCTTGGTAGACGATTCACATGTGTTTATTGTTTGCAGTGCCTCCTTTCTAACTATACAACACAATTAAAAATTATAACAATACATCTAAAAAAATATATTTCTCTTTAGTAAAATAATAATCTAACTTATTATAATACATGTTTAAAAATTGACATTATTCTTAGTTAAATAGTGAAAGTATGACATTTACTTTTACACACTCTATGAATTTCTCTATAATTTTAACAACTTTTAATTTGAATAATTAAAAATAAACTTATTGGTTGAGGGCTACTTATGAATCTAGTTTTAATTGTGCAATGTGTCAAAAATTGCAAATGATGTTATATTATTTCTAATTGTGTAATGCTTCTAGTGGCATTGTTGCTTTAGTCTTTAGCTAACCTACTGTGTCATTTCTAATTGAACAATGTGTTGAAGATTGCAAATGATATTATGTCATTTTTTTTTACAGAAACGGTTATAATTGTATTAAGAAAAAATCAGTGAATAAATCATTGTTCCAAATACATACGGTTTATCTAATTGTGAAGAGACACCATAGCTTATACATAGTGCATACAGTTTCAAACTTCTATAGCCTGCTTATGACAGCTTAACAGTCTAGTTATTTCAAAAAAGTTCAAAATTCTATCTAATCTCACATATTGACTCAAAATTATAACAAAGCCTTTCATTAAACAACTAGATACCTGACCCAACTCACTCCATAGTCTCCTTGTAATTCTTCGGGTCCTCCATTGTGGCTTCCTTCTTAATTTGCTCAAACTTGCACGAGCGGAGGGAAATACCCTTCACATCACCTTGCTTCCACATCGTTCCCCACGTGTTAATCACTCCATCCTCCACGCGTTGTTGTGTGCATGTAGATCAGGCTGATAATCCACATGCTTTGTAAAATACACTTACAATCTTAAATTCATGACGAGTTATGGAAGTGGGA
The DNA here is from genome assembly GCA_010110895.2 of Picea sitchensis. Classification (NCBI taxonomy): domain Eukaryota; kingdom Viridiplantae; phylum Streptophyta; class Pinopsida; order Pinales; family Pinaceae; genus Picea; species Picea sitchensis. The sequence continues at coordinate 562,905 of SNQJ01S0004680.1, read as the reverse complement.
CCTAGGAGGAGACCTCCTTGTTTAACATAAGCTCCCCTTTTCTTAATGTCACAGCTTGATTAGCTGCTTGATCTGCTTCCTTATTATTGGATCGAAGGATATGATAAAACTCCAGTTTTCTAAAGTTTGTAAGCCTCCTTTTGATTCTTGAGATTAATTGTTTAAGTTTCATGTCTTTGATATCAACTGATGAAATTAATGCCTTGATTAGGGTTTGGGAGTCTCCAAAAATCAAAACATCAGTGATTCCATTCCTTTCTAGTTGTAGGCCTTGATTAGGGTTTGGGAGTCTCCAAAAATCAAAACATCAGTGATTCCATTCCTTTCTAGTTGTAGTAGTCCTTTCCAGAGAGCTAAAGCTTTTGCTTGATTATTAGTTCCTTCTCCTAACCCCCAAGAAAATTTAATTCTTATTTGTTCCTCGTGACTAAGGATAATCCCTCCCCCTCCTCCCACCTCGATATTATGTCATTTTTAATTGTGTAATGTATTGGATATTACAAATGAAATTGTGATTTGAACTCCTACCGATTATGGTTTGAACAAATGTTGGTAAAATATTTCTTTCCTTTATCAATTTAATAAAATTGCAAAACATAATCTTAAGGTAGAGACAACATTTCTTTCCTTTATCAATTTAATAAAATTGCAAAACATAATCTTAAGGGAGGGACTAGCTGCTTTGCAACTATTACCCTTGTTTATTTATTCATTCTTGTCTTATTAATTGACATTTACTCGATTCCTTCTTTTTTCTTTGTTAAGCCCTATTTTCTATATATATTTCTTATTTAGCTTCTTTTATTTGTTAATTTTTTTTTAACAACTTTGAGCATTCCTCTTTTAATAGTAATATTAATTTAATGAATTTGGCCAAATTCCATTCATTTTGGAATACTTTAATATTATCTCATAACAATTAATCTCCATGGAATCGTATTTATTCTTTAAAGAGGCTCATTTTTTTCTATATTACTAAAGCTTTATTCGATAGTTTTGATGATGGGTCGAGTGTTCACTTAAAACTTGGGTCATTTCAAATTTATAACATAGTTCAATTCCATAAATCTAAACATATTTTGAACCACACTATGTTGAAAATAATTACTAATTGTTGCAAAGCTTATTATATTCTTAAAAATAAATGCATAAATGTTGAGTTTTGGGATTGTAGTAAGAGAAAACCCCTTTCCAACACTTGATCAAAACTTTTTATTCTATCCCAAAGGGGTTGGATCCGTTGGTGAGGAGCGAGGAGGTTTTCACAAGTGGGCAAGGTTCAATTCCTAGAGCCATGGGGACACCTTGAGGTAGTGGTCGAATGTGTGGTTACACCCAAAAATATTATATTAAATGGGCTCATGACATGTGCACACATAAGTGGATCAAATCCCACTCTCGTGTCCTTCAATTTTTTTGTAAGGATGATTGGTGTGAGGAGGATACTCTTTGATATTGGGGGAAATACTATAGCATATTATATACGGGGCTCGGGACATTGCACCAACAATCAAGCAGAGGCCTATGCCTTATTATGAGGCATACTCATATCTAGGGAAGAAAGAATGAGATCATTAATGATAATTGGGGATTTTATGATAGTCATCAAAGTCGTGATTAGCAAAGCGACTCCCATGGATAACAAATTGGCAAACATTATCGTAAGGGAGAAAAGTAAACAAGTTTTTTCTCATAATCCTCCTTTTTCCATGTTAAACGAGGCCTCAATTCAATGGTTGATTAGTGGAACAATATAACCATCAACCTTGAGCTAGGAACCCTTATGAAAAATGGAGGTAGCAACGCTTGTTATATCCCATAAATTTCACCTTAAATCAACATTTAATTTCTCATGAATAAGCTAGAAGAACATCATTCTCCCTGCTTTGATATGGGATCTTGGAGGATGCATCATGGTACTTTTAGCATGCAAGTATTTAAATAGGCACCAAGTTTTGAAGAGCCATGAGTATTAGTGCATTTTCATGGTGGGACAATGATGAGAGTGGGTGACCGCATTGAGCACGTCGACAACCTTCATCCCATGAGGATCAAACCTCAGGTATGCTCAAAATTTCTCTTTGGGCTAATTATTGGCATCGTTTGTGTTGGCATGTGTTTTGGATTTGCTTATGGGGATTCGGCTCCAGAGGAAGATTTTTCTTTTAAAATTGTCTGGGACAATCTATTCAACAAGCTTAACAATAGCCTCATTTACAAGTGAATTCTTCTTTGGTCTCATCCTGAAATTTGAAGGCTATTGTCTTAGGGAATATTATATTTCTTAATGTTGTGGAGTCGGTCTCTGAATTCCTTTACAAGCTAGCAATTTCTATCAAGGTAATATCCAAAGGAAATTGGACTGGGAGACCAGTTTTTACAGGTTTTTTCCACCTTGTTCCTCTACTTATAATAACCTTGTGGAACCCTCACTTCTGTATTTTATTAATTTGTTATTGTTTGAATTTATTTGGATATAGTTTTAATCTATGTTAAGCTAAATGTAATGTCTTTGTTAGTTTAGCTTTGGGGTCCCACTTTGAGCTAGTGATTTGGGAAAAGTCTAAAATTAAAAGGTATGGTTAAAATCAATTTTATTGTTAAGTATCTTTTTCCTTCATATCCTAGAAGTCTTCCGAGGTATATTCCTTATTTCACCACAAATTGGAAATTTGCTCCGATCTCTTATTTCTTCGTGTACAAAATCCATGATCCTTTTTTTCCAAGTATATATATTTTCATATTTGACTCTATATCTAGTATGGATTAGCTCTCAAAATTCAAGGGAGAGATGACTCTTTTCATCAATGACGCAAGAGCCCCCTCTACCCAGCCATTTCTCAAGCTTTATGGACAATCAAGGTGCACAACTTGGACAATGGGGATCTTGCATAATTCACAAGTACCATGCAAAGGCATGAGGAGGGCATACATTTCAACAAGAAAACCTTGCTTTCTATTACTACAAAGTTTAACTAGATTGAGCACCACTATGTATAACATCGCGCAAACATAATGAATATGTTAATCCATCAAAACTAAAGAATCAATAAACTTGTTATTCTATATTGCTATGAAATTTCACCTTGCAACGTCTCTCATCTATGCACATGTTAACGATTAAATATGTTTACACACTTACAATTTTTAAATCAAATATTTTGATTAAATCTTATGTTAAATCATGGAACCAATTCTAAATTTTAATATTAAATATAACCCAAGAAAAAGATAAAATAGACTTTCAATTAAAGCAAGCTAAATGATACGAGTTGTTAATACTAATCTTAAAAACAGAGACAACTTACAAATCTTACAGTTAAAAATGCTTCATAATTCATTAAAGAGCTTGATGTTCCAAAACAATTTAATTATGTTTTTAAGATGATAGTTGTAAATTGTTGTTAATGTTTCATATCCAACATCATCAAATGAAGAAAAAATGATTTTGGTATTGTATTAGCTCTTTGGAATTGTTGAATTTTGGCAATAACTGATAATGCCTCAATGTACTCATTAAACATCTTTGTGAAATCATCACTAATTATATTTTTATCCTTACCTATACCAAACTTTGAAAACTAATTGGGGTTCCTATAAATCCCTTTCCTTGCAATAAAAGGATGAAGAATCAACCGATATAATCGTCATTACATAATTGTAAAAACTAATTAAAACTACGATAATTAAGAATACATACAGAGTTGGTGATTGTAGTAGAGTAGGATAAGATGTATTAAGAGATTGGGGGTTTTGGAGTAGAAAAACGTGGAGAAGAAATAGAGTATATGGCCTATTACTGTAGCAACCCAATGTCGAGAGAGAGAAATTCATAGACTATTGATGTAAGCAACTGAATGCGAGGATCACCAAGTGTTCAATAGATCTCAACAAACAAACCTAACCGCCACATACAAATAACTAAGTGGTTGATCTCAAGCTCTGAAAGATTGAATACTCTTTAACGACAGTAGATCATTCTCCCCATGAACACCCACCATGAACTTTAACTCCACACATAAATATTGATCTAACCATGTCACTGGAATAAACTTTTGGTCGCCACTACCTTTGTACAGTTTTGTTATGCTGAAGGAACAAGCTCATATTTGAAAGCTTATTGGCCTCAAGAAGCAAATAAAAAAACATTTTTTACCAAAGACAAAAGGTTAGATATGAAAATCTAACTATGATTCCAACTCCAGGAATGATCCTGGCATTATAGAACAATAGGTGGAGGAGATCTTGGTATGATGGAAAATATAAACCAAATTTGACTGTTTGAAATCTCTAATAGGTGGTTGTGAAGTTGTGTCAATTTCAACCTATCGATTGTTGCAGGTTGATAATTTGATGAGGGGAAATCTCATGCACTAGAGAAAAACCAAGTCATGAGGGTAAGAAAATAAAGTCAACATCTCTCTAAGGATTTCATTGAAATATGTAATGAAAAAATCTCAAATGGCGAGCTCACCTCTTCGATGTTGTCTTCTCATATTGAAGAATTATTGATTATTGTAAGCAGAATTAGGGTCCAAAGAAGATTGATGAATATTAATACTTGTGAGACAAGCTGAAGGGATTAAGGAACAATGGAGGATGAGATCCATCTCGTGGAATACTCAGAGGACAAATTGTAATGTTAAGAAAGATGTCCCCCCACCCACAATGACAACCATCATTTTTCGTCAATTGAGGCAGTAATTTTAGATCTCCTAGTATATGGTTTCTTGGTCAACGAATGAGAATACTCTTCTCATATTCTCAAAAGAAGGGTGGTTCATACCTACTAAATTAAGAATGGGAACCTTCCTTGGTTCCCACCACGCTGAGTTATCAAGGTTTAATTTCTGAGGATCAAATTTTATGCTCACCTTCCTTGTTAGGAGACTTAGAGACCAAGTCCTCTATCATCGTGATGGTTTTTTTGGATAATATTTCATTGAATAATACCTTAGGAAAGTGGGTCGGGCATGGAGTTAATGTACTGTCTTACAATCATTTACTAGAGTATGGTCCTATTGGTTTCGAGGAGGATCAAATATGTCCTAATAATCCCTTTTTGCTTTCCATGTTGGTATCAAAGGGTGGATCCCATGTGAATACTTTTACTGTTGGGTGCTTTCCATAGGTTCTCATTCCTCCTGTACTGGGTATCAAACATTCCAAACTTGGTCATTATAAGAGATCCATTCCTTGTTGTGAGTATAAGGTTTGTGGGGGACAAATTAGAACTTGCAGAGTGGTAAAGTTGTCAGCCCAAGGTCCACAATATCTCCCCTACTAGGAAAAAAAGGGTAATTAGACCAAGAGGAGGAGTCTCCTTGGTGGTTGGTGATGATCTTATGGTAAGTCAGATAACAGATTTGGATGCCCAAACAATGGTTGGTAAGTTTTGTGGATGTTGGGTCTCTATGTCTTTGATAAATTCTTGGACCCAACATGAATGGGCACCAGTTATTGGCTACAGACCTATAGTCCATATGTTGGCATGTGGTTGTCTAGGATTTATTTTTAGGAGTAAGGATGATGCCCTATGAATTCGTAAGGGTTGTTGGTATACAGATAAGAAAATTTGATCCATTAAACCATGGCACCCCTTATTTGATTCTCGGGAAGAATTTGAAGCTAGTTACCCAGTGTGGGTCAAACTTCCCAATTTACCTATTGAATATTGGTCTAATTCTAGATTAAAGGCGATTGGGGATGCTCTGTGCAATTTTATCATAGTAGAAGATAATTATAAATGTGGTTCTTCAAGCTTGGTAGCTTGTATTGTAGTTGAGATTGGTATTCGATAGGGTTTATTTGAATCCATAGAACTTGTGGTGGGTGATTAGGCTTATACTCAAATCTTGGATTGCTTAAAAATCACTTTCACATGTGTGCACTGCCATAATTATGGACATGTTGTGGAAGACTTTGTTGATGTTTTGGTTTCATCCGGAGTATTCTAACATGTGTGGGGCTGTGTGGGCTTGTGTTGGGGCTTCACACCAACATGGAAGAACAAACAAGTATAATTTAATGTTGTGTTGACTTGGGGCTTCTAACCTACCTTTTTGTGTTGTATAAAAGGAGACCAAGGTGAATTAGAGTTTCATTCTTGGTGTGGATTCTTAGAGAGAGTTGTGGTGACCTCAGCCAACCATGAAGAGGGGTCGAATAGGCCTTAGCTCTGCAGTTTCGTGATTCTTTTGGGAAGGTACCTTGGAGAGGAGGGTCGAGTAGGACAACATGAAGCTCGACCAACAAGGAGAGAGGCAACGAATGATTGTTGGAGGACTCGACCTGCTAGAGAGAGGCTAGTCGAGGATTGTGGGATAGTTTGAGAGGGCATCCATAACCTAGGATAGGCTCAACCTACTGAGATAGAGAATTCATAGCCTAGGAGAGGCTCAACCTTTTGAGATATGGCAGCTGCAGGTCCTAAGGATGCTACCACAACCTAAGAGAGCCTAGTCGTAGAAGGTTTGAGGGATTGACTTGCAGTCACAGGTCTTCAGGAGGCTCCACTAGCCAAAAAGGGGGTTTCCATGTAAGGTACTATTGACCACCATTTCAGTCAACAGTACTTAACTGGAAAAAAATTGTCAAGCTCCCCCTCATGTCAAGTTGCTCACACAAAGATTTGAGTAAAAGCTTGAGCACTTTTACTGAGTTGGTACTACAAATTTTAAAAGATTCCTATCATATTTTATGTTTCACACTCGCCACATATATTTCATGCCTTTTTAAATTATGGCATTATCTCATGAATGTTATACCATGTCTTGGGGTTACGACTTTGACATCATTCCATGCTATGCCAAAAAGCAAGATATTATTATTATACGAGGTTTTCCATATTCGCTCCTATCTTTATATGCAAGCATGCTCATGTAAGCCAAATTTCTTATCTAACTCTTCATTGATAGAGGAAATGTATAACATTGTGGAACGCAGATGCGTTATTAACAGAGGTGTGTTTATGAAATGGCATCACATCATCAATTTCTTCGAACTGTTTGGGATTCAATGTTTACATTCCCCTTTGAAGGTATTTTGACTATTGATAAAATGATGAAATAGGAATAAAATTGCAACTATTAAAGGGTCTCGTTTTAACTACACAAGAAAGAATTAACAAAATAAGTTATCAAAGACAACTTTGCTATGATATTCCTACTATGAAGCTTCATAGTAATACAAAAATTCTATTGCAATGCACATTACCTCAGTTTTGGAGTCAAAACAATGAGGTTGTTGTTGTTGTCCCCAGAATGGCCATTTCTTACCACTAAGCAATATAAGGAAGGAAATTGTGCTTACATAGTTATCCAAATATGACTATTTTGTTTTGGATTCTTTCTTGGGAGAACAAGTACACAATCTTCATTCTTTACCATTATCACCTATGTCAAGCTCCAACAAAAGAATGAAGTTGAATAAATCTAGCAAGCTTAATGTTGGGATGTTGGGCAAGCACATAGTAATCAACGAGAGGCATTTTTTTTTATCTCCACAATGAGACTAATCCTCTCATTTTCCACCGTGACATGAAGGACAAACAACTTGGTGTTAAAAGGTTTAAGTTTACACCAGTCACCAAATCCAAGCCTGTGATTTTGTGCGAGTTCTACATGAAAGGGAAGTGCACAAAGGGTAAAAAAATGTTCTTTCATGATGCAGTTCCTTCCACTAAATATTAGATATGTAAACATAATGTTAATCAATGATTGTTTGAAAGGGGATGAATTCCCATTTTTACACGATCTCTCAGCGTTTCCATGCAAGTTTTTCCATAGACGGGGCTACTATTTGAAAAGATATGTCTCGCTTTTCTGATAAGTGTTATATATAAATAATAATAAAATAAGATGATAATAAAATTAAAAGAAAAGAAACTAACAATAAATAATAATTATAATTTAAAACAATAAATTAAAGTTCATGAGTAAAAGTCATGACTATCCATAAAAGTCATATGGGCCATTATATCATGGGCCCCCCGTCATTGTAATAAGCATCTTAATTTAAATGTTATTCAATTATATATATTTTTATATTTTGTATTCCATCGTGGAGCTTGTTTCTTCCAGCAACGTTGTGTTTCATTGGTATCAAATCCGATGCGACCCCCTTCACTGGNCACCCTCGACTAGTGACCAACTGCAACCTCCTCATACACTACGTAAATTTGCTGCTCCATCTGCCCCGCACTCTGTCCTGTACCCATGATCTGTCCTGTGGTCGCGATCTTCCCTATTTGTGTACCTCGACAGCCACTGGCCCAGTCCTTATACCCCGACACCGATCTGTCCCAACAGTCCCTACCCCAGTCATCGCTTCCGTCAGACTTGTTCCCGGTCCCACAAGGCATGGCCGATCTAAAACAAGATCTTTAAGAAGATATTTGTTCCAGGGAATCTATGAAAATGATTTTTTCTCAAAACTCACCAGCTTACAATAAAAAGGCGGCATAGATGAATTTACGCATCAATGGGAAGCCCTCGCTACACGAATGTTTGGACTATCTGATAATCAATTACTCCAGTCTTACTTAGGTGGTCACAAGTCACACATCCAAGACGATTTAAAATTCCATGAGGTTACAACTGTTGAAATAACAAGACCTAAGGCAAAGGCGGTAGAAGACAAACTAGATGGCCAATCAAGATTCGTCAAGGTTTATTCAAGAAGGAACACACCTAAGACTACAATTACGGAAAATGACCAATATATACCACCAAACCTACGAGATGATAAAATAAGAAGTTTTGATGCCCAAAGAATAAAAGAAGTAAAATGTAAATGTTGTAGAGAGAAATGGGACCCAAGACACATTTGTTGTATAGAAGATAACTCAAAAAAATTATATTCATGTGAAACAAAAAAAGATGATGAGTCAGATTCAGAAGAATCGGTAAATGAAGAATTGGAAAACGCATCAGACCTCTTGGGGGGCAACACAACAAGGATATCACTCGTAACCATGACAGGCATTAGCCAACCACAAACTCTTAAATTAAAAGGACACATCAAAAATGATAATTTCATAGTATTAATCGACACATGAAGTACCCACAATTTTCTTGACATCAATGTTGCAAGGAAACTCAAACTATTTGATATATGGTTCCAGACATGAAGGTAATGGTTGCGGATGGAAAAAAAAATTGAGAATGTAGGGAAATGCAATAAGGTGAAACTCCAAATACAAGATTTTAATTTAGAATCAGAACTCTATACCGTACCCCTGAGAGGAGTAGATGTGGTTTTAGGAGTCCAATGGTTACAAACCTTGGGCACTTACTTGGTCAATCATCAAAATCATTTCATCAAATTCAAGTGGCAAGGGAAAAGGTATAAATTATATGGGTTTGAACATCCCCAAACACAAGTTGTATCATCTTAGTAGATAGAAAAAATGATCTAAAATGGGAGCAACTCCCTATTTCATCCAATGCCATCAGATGGAGATTCAAGAATCAGATTTAAGATAACTCCAAAACTCCAGAAATTCAAGAACTAATTCAAAAACACAAGAAGGTACTTCAAGACATTCCCATGTATTTACCACCACAAAGAAGAATTGAACATGTAATTGAAGTTAAGCGATGATCAAGTCCAGCCAAGGTTAGACCATACAGATACCCCCATCATCATAAAACAAAAACATAAAGGTGTAATGTTACCCTCCTCTTGGTAGGGGTCTTGAGAGACATAATAGTCTAGTTGTCCCCTTTAGACTATAGTCTCATTGATAAAGGGGACTAAGAGGCGCAAAAATGGTCACTAAGGAGCTAAACGTTATATTATTAAAGTGACTTTAACAAAAAGGAAAATAAAAAGCTAATTGGCTAAGATGAGAAAATAAAGTGAATAATCCTAGAACCCAATTAAATAATTTAAGTGGAAATTAGAAGATGGAGGTAGAAAAGGAGAGGAGGGCGCCTCACTCCTCATTCATGTCATTTCTCATTTTGCATCTTTGAGCTCTGCAACTTAGACATTTTGAGGGTTTTGAGTAAACAAACCCTAGCGATCAACAAGAATGTGAAATATTCCTTTGTTCTTGATCTAAGCTTGGTCAAGGTGGTGAAAGATCCCACCCTCACCATTCTACTCAGTTTCAGATCAATTTCAGAAGTGTATTGTGGAAACAGGACGTAGGTTTGAGGATTTTTTGCAGGTAGGGCGCACTGTTGGAGAAGAAAGAGTTCGATCTGACTAGGGGAAGGAAGATCTTAAGCAGATTTTATGTTGTAATTTTTTTTGCTAGGAGAAATCGCGATCTGAGAATCCTCACGCATCCTGGTGTGTTAGGGTTTAAGCCTCCATGGAAGGTCAGGGAGGGGAGCCGCCGCCCCCTCCTTCCCCTGCCTCCTCTTTCCGCCGACTGGTAGAGGCGTGTAGCAAGCAATCGGTCACAG
>SNQJ01S0004680.1:529543-552480 GCA_010110895.2 Picea sitchensis | reverse complement strand
TGGGAGGTTCGTGGAAGGCCTGCATTTGGTTGGTGGATTCCACCATTGATAAAGATAAGTATCTGAATTATGCTTGATCATGTTTTGCATGACTGAGTTGTTATGTATCATGTTATCTGTTGTGTAAATGAATTACTGTTGAATGCTATGTCTTGTTTAATTGTAGCAGTAACTTATGTATTTTACTCTGAGATTTAAGTGTGTTTAATTGTGCTAAATTCATGTGCTTATAATGTCTCTACGAATTATGTAAAAAAATCCATGTATAGAATGGTAACTGAGAGGTTTGAAAACCTCGGTAGTGAAAAGGGTTCACTACACGAGGTCACCGACAAAGGGAGGATTGAACTCACCAATGGAAACTTCGAGAATGTGTTGCATGTTCCCAAACTTTATGTCAATATTCTCTTTGTGTATCAGATGAAAAATTTCAGCACCGGAAAGAAATTCATATTCACACCTAATGCAGTGGACATATATAACATGCAAACCAATTCCAGGGTTTTTACCAGTGAGGTAAATCACCAATCTAGGCTTTACACATTTTCTGAATTTATTGAACCATATTTTGCTTTACTGCTTACTTGTGTTGATGAAAGCAATAGGATATGGCACGAAAGGTTCAGAAATTTTAATTTCAAATATATGAAACAACTTAGCAAGCAAGCATTGGTTGATGGTCTACCAGACATCTATTTCTCCAAAGGAATCTGTGAGGGATGTGTTCTTGGAAAACACCCTCAAGAGAAATTTGACAAAGGAAAGACTCAGAGAGCTTCCTCTCCTTTAGATCTGATCCATAGTGACCTCATGGGTCCTTTTCTGCATCCATCAATAAACAAAGCAAGGTACATGCTCATTTTTGTTGATAATTTCTCACTCTTCACATGGATTTTCTTTCTCATGCAAAAATCAGAGGTCTTTCAACGCCTCAAAGATTTCAAAGCTCTGGTTGAGACACAATCAGGAAAGAATATCAAAATTCTCTGAACTGATAATGGCGGAGAATATGTCAACCATGAGATCCAAAATATTTGTCATGAGGCAAGGATTCAGTTGCAACACACAGTTCCCTATACTCCGCAGCAAAACATAGTTTTTTATCAGAAAAATCGATCTCTAAAAGAGATGGCATCTTGCATGCTACATGCAAAGTCACTTCCACAGAGATTATGGGCCGAAGCAATTAATTGTGCAACCTACATCCAAAACAAATCTCCCCATAGATCTGTCAAGGATAAGACCTCCTATGAGGCTTGGAGTGGCCTCAAACCAGAAGTGATCCACTTTCGTATTTTCGGTTCATGTGCATGGGCCTTGATTCCTTCTAAAGAGAGGAAGGCTCTTGATCCACATAGCACAAAGTGTATTTTTGTTGGATACCCCGACGGTGTGGAGGGATACAAACTCATTGATCTTTCCTTAGACCGGCTCATCATTTAGCGTAGTTTCCAATTCAAGGAAAGTGTCTTGCATGTACCTCAGCAGCCGCATGCAGACACCTTTGTTCTTCCACCTGTCAGAGATGATGAGCATGCACATGCCGAGTCTTGTTCAAATGAGAGTTTTGATTCATAGGATTCAGATGATCCAGATACAAAGTTAGTACAGTCAGATGCAGAGTCAGTAGATCCATATGCAAATGCAGAGCTAGAGCAGAGGCCCAAGTGGGCCCAAACTACTCTTAAGGATGCAGGTGATATTGTTGGTGATCCAACCGATACTAGGAGGAATCGATTTGATTTCGAGGAGCCTCCTCTTGCACTCACTACCACTGAACCATTGCCACCTAGGCATATTTTCTTGGTTAAGTCTTCAAATCCACAGTCTTATGGCGAGGCTATTGGAAATCCCTTTTGGGAATCTGCCATGCAGGAGGAGTACAACTCCCTCCTCGAGAACCAGACTTGGGATCTGGTTCCCCTTCCTTCAGGAAGGAAACTTGTCAGGTGCAGATGGGTCTACAGGACCAAGAGCGTAGCGGATGGACAGATTAGCAGATACAAAGCTAGGCTTGTTGCCGAAGGATTTCAACAGGTGCATGGCATTGACTATGATGAGACCTTCGCTCCAGTAGAGAAGATGGATTCCATACATTTGGCACTTGCCATTGCGGCAGCCAAGGGATGGGAATTCCATCAAATGGACATGAAGAATGCATTTCTTCACGACAATCTTTCTGAGGAGATCTATATGGAGAAACCCCAAGGATTTATGCAGGATTCATCTTTGGTCTGTTGACTGAAGAAGTCTCTTTATGGCCTCAAGTAGGCTCTAAGGGCATGATATGCCAAGATGGATTCCTACTCGTTGTCATAGAACTTTGTACGTTGTAAATCAGACCCGAATGTCTACATGCTCAGGACGAATGATTCACTTCTACTCTTAGTTTTGTATGTTGATGATTTGTTGATCATCGGTTGCTAGAATTCAACGATTGTTGTAGTCAAGAGGATTCTACATGACATGTTCTTGATGAAGGACATGGGTCCGCTACACTTCTTCCTTAGAATCGAGATCATCCAGGATGCATCGGGCATCAAACTGTCTCAGACCAAGTATGCACGAGTTCTCCTTGAGAGATTTCACATGACAGACTGCAAGTCTGCTCTGACTCATTTCCTATCAGGATTCAAACTTGAGGATGGCGGGGACACTCCACTGGTTGACAACACACTATACAAACAACTAGTGGGGATCTTGTTGTATCTCACACACTCTATACCATATCTCTCCTATGCAGTTGGTGTAGTTTACAGGTTCATGCAGGAGCCGCATGAGCTACATTGGAAGGCTGCAAAGCCTATCCTTCGATACGTATAGGGAACCATCACCTTTGGGATTCATTATGCAGTAGACTCTACATTGGACCTCATTGGGTTCATTGATTCTGACTGGGCTGGAAATAGCATTGATCGTAAGTCCACATCTGGTTACTTTCTCAGTCTTGGTTCCGGGGCTATATGTTGGTCGAGCAAGAAGCAGGTTGCTATTGCTCTATCTTCAACCGAGGAAGAGTACAGAGGGGTAGTTAACATAACCATTTAGTGATCCAAAATGGATCCAGGAACCAAAATGGGTCCACGAGGCCTACACACACATCCGTTTTGAAGCGATTCTGAGCACTTTGATTTTCAGTCCCATAAATATAAAAATGATATGCCTTTACTTAAGCTTGATGTGAAGTTTGAATTACCCATGTATGATGGGGAAGTCAATGCAGAGAGGCTTGATAACTGGGTCAGACAAATGGAGGTTTATTGCAGTGTGCAACAAATCAAATATGAGGCCACTCAAATCAAATTAGCATCGCTTCAACTTGCAAGCACAACACTCATTTGGTGGCAAAGCAAGTTGCAAAATGGCATGCAACAAGTGGGTAATGTATTTCCATCATGGCAAGTTTTTATTTCTGCACTTAGAAAGAAATTTTATCCTTTGGGTTATAAAGAGAAGGCTTTAATTGAATGACAAGGTCTTAAACTAAGAAAGGGACAAATAGTGCAAGAATACACAGATGAATTTCATAATATGGCATTAATGTTAGACATTCAATTACATACCCAAGAAACTCTTATGAAGTATATAGGAGGTTTACCTACACACATTCGTAACACTGTATTTATGTTTAGACCTACTAATCTTGATGGGGTTTTTGTTCAAGCAACGTACATTGAGGCAGGGAAAACAGGAGTTGGTGTATCTAGGGAATCATCTTCAAGAAAAGAGGAAAAAAGGAAGTGGAACGGCAAGAAAGCAAATTCAGTGGCAAGAAAGGAAGAGAAGCTCTCTTGCAAGCATTGCAAGAAAGAAGGGCATGATGATGACCATTGTTGGAAATTGCATCCTAAGAAGAGACCGAAGTGGTTCAAAGAGAGGAAAGGGAGGCAAACAGTTGCAACAACATCACGACCAACAGACTTGGGATCAGATTTGGGAGATGAATCTAAAATTTCAGCGGTTGGTTTGACAGGTAAAATTGGTGATGGATTTGATTCTAGAAGTAAATTGTTTCATATAAGGGTCGTAATGAGGCATACTAAGGTCAACACATTGATATATAGTGGATCTCAATCTAACTTGATTTCAGAGGAAGTGGTTAAACAATTGGGATTAAACACTCAAATGCATCTTAAAGCTTACTTACTTAAATGGATAAGCAACAATCATAAATTGCACATAACAAATCAATGCACATTAAAGTTTGCAATTTCATCTAAGTTTGTGGATGAGGTAACATGTGATGTGGTGCCACTCAATGAATGTGGAATGGTCTTAGGCAGTCCTTATTTGTATGATCGCAAAGCAATCTTCTACATGGAACAAAATCAATATCACTTAATTAAAGCAGGCAAAGAATATGTTGCACATGCTCATCATTTAAAAGAAAAGCAATCTCTTCAAACAATGGAACAATTAAGGAAGGCAGCTCATGCAAGCAACACACCTATAATTGTCCCAAATCAAGTAATCGATCTTAAGCAAGAACATGAGATGAATGTAGAATGGGAGATCAATCATACTTTGATTCAAGATAAGCTATTGTTGTGCAAGTATTACAAACATATTAGCTAATTTGCAGTCATATTTATGATGTTATCATTAGTAATGTTGTCACCATGTATGATAGTGGCTTCAGTAAGATGTGATAGAGTACAAGTGGCTAACAATATGTTGTCAGATATCATGGTTGTTTTACAGTTGATATTGATGAGACAGGTGCACAGGACAAAGTTTAAAGAAAGAGAACAAATGGGGTGGCCTATCTCGCACTTGATGACAGGTTCGTATCCTTTTAGAGGACCAAAAGGTCTTAGTGGGGAGGAATGATCCAAAATGGATCCAGGAACCAAAATGGGTCCAGGAAGGCCTAAAAATCAAAGTGCTCAGAATCGCTTCAAAATGGACATGTGCGTAGGCCTCGTCATTACGAACCCAACACAACCTGAACGGGCTCAAACAGAGGTCGTATGCGAAAGATATCGCAATTTGTTCGTTTTTCCAAACATGCAAAATTTTGATGATTGTGCAGTTCGTACAATCTTGACATGGCAGCTGACTGTACAGGTCGTACAGTGATGTGGAAGGTACAGTGGCATGCTGACTGGGCATATGTTGTTGACAGGTGGACGAATGATTTGTTGACACATGGCATATTTCTGGGTGAATGTAATGGTGCCACATGGCCCAGTCATGGGCTGCCACGTGGCACCCCTCCATTGGTCGGTTTGTTTGGCAAAATATTATGGACTCCACGGGAGTCGAAACCGTGACCTCCGGTCTGAGCGGAAGAGATTTGGCAGGGCTGGGCTATCAGCGCGCCCACAGTGGTATTTGATATGTATAGTGTAAAGTTTATATATAAACTTACCATAATGTAAAATGGGCGGATAAAAGGGTTGGAGCCTAGCCCTAGCCCCCCCTGGGGCTACCATATAAACATTACCGCGTAACCTTACCATATGCTCACACTTGTTACTATTTGGCGTGGAGGTTTGGCCCAGCCCTAGCGCATATGCCCATAACCATATGACCTACGACTCATACCTTGTTACATTGACACGGATATATGGGTTTAGCGCCCAGTCATTCAGGCTAGCCTGCCGACCAAGGCATGTAACCAAAGGCGTAACCAGGGGCTAATCTAGTAAGGAGGGCACATGGAGTTCAGGGTCGTGGCCACATGGGCCAAGCACAGATGACCAGGAGCCTATGTCAAGGGGCCAACGCGCCAACAACCAGCCCATAGCCACATGGAGGGCACCCACATGACCAGGAGCCCGGGAAATCGGGGGTTGCGCCCTATATTAGCCCAAAAGTGGGTTTTCCCACTATATTATAAGATTTTAATTGATTCAATGCCTGATATTGATGGATTTTGACCATTTTTTGAGGATCTGGAGCTTTTTTTTTAGGCCAGATATTGGAGGGAAGTCGGGATTTTTTTGCCAACTTCAAGCCTATATAAACCAGAGGTTCTTGGCAGCATGAAGGAGGTTCAGAACAGGAAAATGCTGAAGAATTGTAAAGCCTAAGCCATTTTTATGCAGGGAAGCCATTGAGGAGAGCAACTTTGCGGGCCATTTCTGGGAGCTTCGTTCATCCGTTTTCAGTGTCGTCAGTTGTGACGGGTTCTTGAGATCTAACAGAACACAACCATATCATTTTGTAACCTTTTTTGCACTTTTGTTTTGTACTTTTGAAGCTTTGAAGAGAAATAAGAAAGCCTCACCCACTGAGACAAAAGCCCAGAGACGTAGGCGAGATTGTCGAACTCCGTAATCAACTTTTGTTGTTATGGTTTGTTGTTTCTTCATGCTTATTTCTAGATATGTATATTGCTTTATGGCTACCATGTTTCATCTTTAATTCTTCCTCCTTCATCAAATTCCTAAATGGTTAATGAACTCATGTTTTTAAAACTCAATCATTGTCTTTAAAAGATTTTTTCGGATCATTCAGGCTATGTGGCTACAACATTTTCTCACTGAGTTGGGTATTCAGTTTCATCGGTAGATCATCATCTAGTGTGACAACCAGAGCACTCCGAAGTTCTGCAGAGATCCAGTTCAGAGGCAGCGGACGAAGCACATCGAGATCCACATTCACTACATCCGGGACTTAGTACATGAGGGGATCATCGACCTGTAGTTTTGTCCTTCAGCAGAACAGACTGCAAACATCTTCACCAAGGCCTTCACTGAGCGGAAGTTTCATTCTCTGTGTAGTCATCTTGGAGTGAAGGACATAGTTTCCTAGAAATTGGCAGTTCTTCTTTTTACATACATTGTACTTTGAGAAGGGGGTTTTCCCATGAGGTTTTCCCTCTTTCCTCACTTTATTTTAGTGTATCTTTTGTATTTGGGTACCTAACATGGCCTCTTTGTCGGGACCCATTCTTTATTTTCACCATAGTGATGTTCAGGGGGGGTGTTGGAGTTACTTCACACACACCTAGGATTTCTTTTTCCTAAGGTTTTTCCTTTGTTTATTAGTCATTATTCAATCTCCTATATTTTAGGAAGAATATTCCTCTAGGGAGAATATTCTCTTCAGTTTTCACTTATGTTTGATCAATTGAGTGGAGTCTAGATGCTACATTGGGATTATCACCATGCAGCATTGGGATCATCACCAGCTAATGCGCATTGTCCTTAGGATCATCACCAGACTAGCGCATTACCCATGATTCCCTGATCTCCTCCTCACTTCACTTTGTTTCAGTCAATTAACTGGAGACTAATAGACTAGTTAACTCAACTAGGTGGCAGTTCACTACCGTAACTGCCTGAGAGACTAGACTAGGTGGCAGTTTACTCCCGTAACTGCTGGTGTGTGTCCAAATCACTTTATACCACCATTATGGAGCATTGGCTTCTCCTCCAGTGCGCATTGGTTGGGTTGTACAAAGTATTTCATGTGTAAATTATCAATTATTCATTTGGTTAATGAGAATTCTTCCATTCTTTCTCTCCTGCTTCTCTTTTCTTCTATTTTCTCTGCAACTGTGTATGTCAATTCCCAGCTAGATATATTATGTGCAGGTTCAACACATTTACACCGACAAACAAAATAATTTATTTCTATGGTTGCACATCATTGAATGGTGGTATAATTCCACATATCACACATTGGCCAAAGTGACACCATTCCAAGATCTTTATGGATATGAACTCCCAATTTGGAAAGAGTTAACCACAAGTCAATGAAAAGTTGCATCAGTAAAAGATCATTTAGATGAAAGTCAAAAAATTGTTCAATTACTCAAGGAAAACTTAGCAGTGGCAAGGAACCGAATGAAGCAACAAGCTGACCAACACCGAGCAAAAAGAGAATTTGAAGTTGGAGAATGGGTATTTGTAAGACTTCAGCCTTATAAATAGTTATCACTTAAACATCTAGGAAAGAATAAGTTGGCTCCAATTTTTTATGGACCATATCAAATTAACAATAAAATCAGTCACGTAGCTTATGGGTTGGACTTACCAGATAAAAGTCATATCCACAACGTTTTTCATGTATCTTGTCTAAAAAGAGTCTTAGGGAAACACCATGTTTCCTATGTTAGATGAGGAAGGAAGAATCATTTTGGAGCCAAAAACCATTATTGTCACCAGAGAAAAGAGATTATGTTCCTGAGTAATCAAGAAATATATTATTAAATGGAAAAATCTTCTAGAAGAAAACGCAACATGGGAGTCAAAGCACTTTGGCCAGTTACATCCTTCCTTACCATTACTTTGAACATTATTCGTCATTGTAATAAGCATCATAATTTAAACATTATTCAATTATATATAGTTTTATATTATTTATTCCATCGTGGAGCTTGTTTCCTCTAGCGTTGTGTTTCAATAAGCCAACTACAGAAAATGTTTTGCAGGATCTTTTAAACCAATCTGAGCTTGAAAAAAAAAAGCATTTCTCTTATTGAAGAGGCACAACGAGCTTTAGGTTGCGTTCTCAAGGTATCATCACCAACAATAATTGTGGAGAGAGCAGGGAGCTATGCTTGGACACATAAGAGTTGGCGAGTTTGTGAAGAGTTTGTTCGAGATGTTGCATCTTTTCCAGTGTTTAGTTCTCACATCGGTGTTACATTTGATTAAAGACTCAAACACCAATGCCAAGGAAGTCGTAATTTTATGTTTTGAGGAAAGAGGCTGCCAATTATTCAGATAAAAAGGAAATTAAAAAATCTTCGATAAAGAATAAAGATTACGAATGAAAAAACGAGAAATTCTTTCTCGGCGTTGGTCATGTACCCAAGTCAACTATTGAATTCATAGCTTTGAATGGGAAGCTCGGAAGGTTGAATGGAACATACAAACTCCAATAAAAGATCAAACTATTTTTGGCTATGAAAGTATTTTTTTTTTTTGTTGTTTTAAGTTTCATTTCCATTCACTTTTTCTTTAAACACAATATTAAAAAATATAAAATACAAATCACATGAATTTACTTACTTTTGTAATTTTATGTATATATTCTCTATTGTTTATTTGTTTTCTTTTATTACTTTAATTTTCTTTTATTTAATTGTAACACTCGTAAGAAAACACACAAATATCAAACAATACTAATATGTTTCTTGAAATGTACTTTTATTTTTATTTAATTTTCTTATTAAAAAAGAAAACAAAATACAATATTTTTTTTACTCATCTAGTTTATATTTTTGTTAATTACAATAATTAAAAGAAAACAACAATTTTCATTTCAGTATGTTGGGTTGGGTTCATGTAAATACTAACCAATCTTTAGACTTTATCACTTTAACATTTTTCACACTAACTCATCTTTAACTTTTATTTTATATTTCATACAAAATAAAATATAAAAATGATAAAGTCAATTTAATCATGCAATAAAGATTTCAATTCTTTTTTAGGTTTTATTATAAATACTAAACTAATTAGCTTAGTTAGTTTAACTTTCGTTTAAAGTTCTGCACTTTACATTATTTACTCTGGTTTTGTTTAATCTACATTTCATATATAAAAATATTGTAAGTTTCAAAATACAATAAAAATCAAATATTGCAAAATCATAAATAAAGATTCGTGCTTAGATTCTTAGTTGTAGGGTGTAATGTGCTTTTGTTTCGAGGCTTAAAACTTAGGGTAGCATTCCCACCTCTTGTCGCTTAGCCTCATGGGAGGTGGATATGTTGGTTTCAAAACTTTACAATTTCGGCATCAATAGGTACCAGATGTAATATAATATGCAGAAACAAGAATATTCATCAGATATCAATGGAACAACAAAATATTGTGAAGAGAAATACTAGAAATAATACCTTTATTCAAAGAAAGCAATGTTCACTTGTCTCTTTGAGCGAGCATCCTTCAGCAGAGCATATCTATATTACAATAATTCTCAAAACCAAGCTTTATCATGCCTCCTACTCTTATTTATACTAATTATATCTTCTAAAGAACATTCTAGAGGAAGATCTTTCTAGAAGTGAAAGCATCTATTAGGTATTCTTACATTGACTTGTTCATATTTATTAAATAGGCATTATTGACTAATTTCGACCTTTATTACATGGAAAATATATTATTGTACACGAGGGGTTAGGGAGGTTAGGTCTCTAACATGCCCTGCCCCTTGAAAAAGAGCCTTGTCCTCAAGGCTTAAGATGAGGAAATTGTTGCATAATGGTAGTTGGCTCCCAGGTGGCATCTTCTGGTGGGGTATCCTTTCATTGAATTAAAAGTTCCTTGATGGTGTGTTGACAGAGGCAACGCTCGCACTAGTCCAATACAGCTTGTGGCTGCAACCAATTGGAATATTCTTCATCCAACTCTAGTAGAGACTGGTCTAGGTGTGGCACTTGGTGCCAATCACTTTCTTCAAGCATAAGACTTGAAAAACAACATGTAGCTTGGAGTGACTAGGCAAGGCTAACTGATATGCCATTGGTCCCATGTGTTTTAGAATAGTATAAGGACCATAAAATTTGGGGGCAAGTTTATGACAATACTGGGCTTTTAGTGAAGTCTGCTTGTACAGTTGTAAACGGAGAAACACCTGGTCCCCTTCAACAAACAAATTGACGTTCAGAACGACCCTAATCTTCATGTCGCTTCATGTGGTCCTGAGTCATGACAAAATTTTCTTTCAGAGTACGGAGAATGGTCATGCAGACTGTAAGATTGCATTCAACCTCCCAAACCTTTGAGACACCTGACATGTATGGACGAATCTATGGTGGCTTCTATTTGTACACTTCTTCAAAGGGAGTCATGCGAGTGATAGTATGGTAAGAGGTGTTGTACCACCATTCAGCTAGTGGTAACCATTGAACCCACAGATGTTGTCTGTCAGACGCAAAACACCTCAAACATGTTTCCAAACATTTGTTGACCGCTTCCATTTGGTCATCAGTCTGGGGATGATAAGTTGTGCCAAGATGCAATTGGGTGCTATGGAGCCTGAATAAATCTTGATAGAAATTATTGGTGAAAGTTGGATCTTAGTGAGAAATAATAGAATGAGGCATTCCATGGAGTTTGAAGATAATCCATAAAAACTTGAGCCACTATGGATGTTGTGAACGGGTGTTGAAGAGCACAAAAATGAGCATATTTGGAAATATGATCGACTACCACCATGATGAATAACTTATTGTTTGATTTCGGTAAGCCAACAATGAAATCCATAGAAATATCCATCCAAATAGTAGGTGGAAGTGGAAGCAGTTGGAGTGTGCCTGGAGGTTTAATAATCTCTCCCTTATTGCGTTGACAAGTATCACATTCGACCACAAAGATGCAGATGTCATGTTTCATATCATCCCATAAGAAAGAATGTTTGACCTGTTCATAAGTTTTGGTAAAACCTGAATGACCCGCGGTAGGTGAAGCGTTAAAATGAGAGAGCACCGTGGATTTAAAGGTCGATTGTTTGCTTAAATATAGGTGACCTTTATAGCGAAACTCGTCATTATGCCAAGAGTACCCTAGAGCAGTTTGGGGATCCTGTTGCAATTGTTTGATTAGGTTGGAAATATTGGGTTCTTGCAAACATTCTTGATGAACAACCTGGAGCTAATCGGTGACAAGGAATGAGAGGGAAAAGAAGGACCCTTCTTCTTCATATTTCTTGGAAAGAGAATCACCCACCACATTTTCTTTGCCCTTCTTGTAAATTATCTCATAATTATATCCAAATAGCTTGGTCACCCATTTTTGTTGCTCCTGGGATGAAATTTGTTGTTCCAGGAAGTACTTGAGGCTTTGATGATCCGTTTTAATTTGGAAGCGTTGTCCCAATAGATAAGGGTGCCAGAGATCCACTACATGCAAAATAACCAACATTTCCTTTTCATAGATTCATTGGCCCAAATGTCACTCCGACAATTATTTGCTGGTGAAATCCAAAGGTCGTCCATCTTGCATAAGGACTGCCTCAATTCCTCTCCCTGATGCATCACATTCTAGAACAAAGGTCTTTGTGAGGTCAGGTAGGGCCAGTACAAGAGTAGTGCACATAGCTTCTTTCAAGGCTTAGAAGGATTGGTCAGTGGCTCGAGTCCAACTGAAAGCATTCTTTTTAAGGAGAGTTGTTAGAGGAGCCACGATTTTTCCATAATTCTGAGCAAACTTGTGATAATAACCTGTTAAACCTAGGCAACTGTAACGTCCCCAGCCACCGACCTCTATCGGGTAACGCTACCCAAACAACCTTAAACTTGCCTTTATTGCTCTGATACCATTCGTGTGACATTCCTGGCCTTAAACAGCAAGCCAGGCCATGCCACCGAGTAACTTTGCGAAAATAATCACATATAAAACTTAACTGGAAGATAGAGATAACATCTGGTATTCACACTTATAAATATATATCTATCTAATGCAATTAAACGGAAGCAATATTTAACACATACATGCAACATATATATATACAAGCATTACTCATTAATTATAATGCAAATACAAATACATAGCATACAACGAACACAGAATTGGTACTTATCTTTTAATAGATGACCACTAACTGCGTGCAGACCTTCCACGAACCTCCTATCCTTTGACCACGCTACTCATCATGCTCAGCAGTGGGTCACCCTCGAGCTGGGACTAAACTCCATCGGACAAGGGAATTCTAGTCTTGGCAAGGATAACAAGGAAGTTGTACAAAACAACAGGAAGTATCTTTTATCCCAGGATCCACTTACGCCCACAACCCATAGACCCTCATTAACCACACGCCTGCTCCACCCCAGGAGGGTACACCTTCACTAATACAATTCCATCGGCCACTACGCCTCCCTTACCTTAGGCTTCATCAACAGGCTGGACCAGAATTCTCAGAGTACTGTAGCTGCTATGGGACTCCCTTCCATGAGAATTCACTTAACAACAAACTCTCTCACCTGGGAGAGTTGCTCACAGGCTTGACAACCTACTTCTTCAATTCAGTTCCTAAGCAAAAAGCAACAACATTCAACTACACACGGGTGACGGTAGCAACAGAAAACGGGTATGGACACCGAAAATGGAAACAACCAAATGCTAAGACACAGCACGACTCAGGCGAATACAATTGCGTCGAGCTTCACAGGAGACACATGAGATAACTCAAGTATATCTGCGGGATTCCAAAGGTGCGTGCTAGATACAGAGGCGATGATGATGGAGAACTAGTTCAATGTGTGAATCCCTGGTCAATCGGGAAGGTGACAGGCTTCCAGAGAATCATAAGGGTCATGAGGAAACTCCAAACTGGTCCAGACACAAGGATGGGAACAACGCCAGAGTGGGAAGTGAACCCCCAACGAGTTGGCTTTCCCAGCTATAAGCTGCATGCGCCCAAGTTGACACATGTCTTCCTGAAGCCGCATGAGTTCCACTTAGCACTCATTCCCCTTTCTCCCAGGACCTTAGGACAACACAGCTTATGTCAACCATAGCTTTTGGGAAATAATAATAAAATATTATTACGTTAGAGGTAAGCCCTCTAGCTTAGCCCCTAGGCCTAGACACTTATCTCCCTTCCCTTACCCTACCTAGTGGAGCTTAGTCCCCCATAACTCTTCTTCGTGGTCAGTCTACACCCAGAAGTGTAATTTTATTAATAATGTGAGTGTTCACATATACAAAATCAGGCTCATTGGCTTTAGCATCTGGCTCACCAGCCTAGTAAACACATAAGTCTCTTAGCATATAAACACTCCGCTCACCAACCTATAAACATAATTACAATTCAGCAGGGGCTTGGCCTTGGGGTGTTACAACAACCTCATAGGCTTTTGAGATTTTTAGGGCAAGTCCAAGTCTGCATAGCTTCAATTTTCTTAGGATCCAC
Organism: Picea sitchensis; assembly: GCA_010110895.2. NCBI lineage: Eukaryota > Viridiplantae > Streptophyta > Pinopsida > Pinales > Pinaceae > Picea > Picea sitchensis. The sequence goes on along the minus strand of SNQJ01S0004680.1, from coordinate 538,665 downwards.
CTGTACACCATCCTTGCCAACAATATGACCCAAGTACTCAACTTCAGAGACGCCAAAAACACATTTAGATTGTTTGAGGAAAATTTTGTGCTTGGAGAGGAGATGGAGAACTTGTCCACATGGGTTAGATGGGCTTGGCAAGTTTTATTATAGATGAGAATAACATCAAATAATACTAACGCAAAGTGACGAAGGAAAGGACGAAAGACATGATTCACAAGACTTTGAAAAGTGGAGGGGGCATTACAGAGACCACAGGGCATGACCAAGAACTCATAATGGCCCTCATGAGTACAAAATGCAGTCTTGGGAATGTATTCCTTTTTCATATGTATCTAGTGGTAGCCAGAATGAAGGTCAAGTTTGGTAAAGTATTGATCCCCACTAAGTTCATCCAGAAGGTCATTTATGAGAGGAATGGGAAATTTGTCCTTGATGGTAAGTTTGTTGAGGGCACAAAAATCAAGACAGATGCGCCAAGTGCCTTCCTTCTTGAGGACCATGACAACAGGAGAAGAGTAGGGATTGATACTGGGACGGATAACACCCGCTTCTAGCAATTCTTGGACAATTTTCTCCATTTCATTTTTTTGAGCAAAGGGATGGCAATAAGGGTGCACATTGGGAGGAAGACTGCCCAAAATTAAAGGAATAGAATGGTCATAGTCACCACGTGAAAGGGGAAGTCCCTAGGGAGTTTGGAAAACAATGTGATGTTGGGAAAGGATAGATTGAAGGTCAGGGTGCACAGAGGGAGTCTTAAATACTTGAATGGAATGTAGTTGGGAAATGATGCCATAATGACCTTTTTTTAGTAACTTTTCCATGCGGTGGGAACTGATGATCTTTGAAGAGCCTGTTGTAATGCCTTGGAATTTATATTGTTCACCTTCCTTTTGGAATTGCATAGTCAAATCCTTAAAATCCATGGTTATGGGGCCTAGAGTAGGTATCCATTCAACACCAATCAAAATGTCACAACCACCCATGTCAATAGCAAACATGTAAGATTTCAAGTTATACTGACCAATTTGTAGGCGCACATTTTCACAACGCCCTCCACATTTCATGGAACCATAATTGGCAATCATGATTTGAAAATTGGTGAAATCATGGATATAACGATTGATTTATTCGGCAAGGCGACGATGAATGAAATTATGGGTGATTCCACTGTCAACTAAGATGATGACTTTCCTATGCTTAATGCAACCAATCAATTTGAGGGTTTGGGGAGCAGAAAATCCAGTGAGATAATTCAGTGAAATTAGTGGTTCAACTTCGGGAGAATCAGAGGGCAGGGTAAGATCATCTGCTTGGGGTAGCACTGCCTCAGGTGAAACCTCAACATCTTCATCAGAAACATCCTCTAAAATGCCCTTAAAAGTTTATGTTATTTACACTTGTGCCCAAGAAAGTGTTTCTCATCATAACTATAGAAAATACCCTCGAGTTGGCATTCAACCATTTTCGTCTGTGATAATTTTTGGACCTTGAGAGGAGTGGCCGAACGGGTAGGATTGGGGAGTCGAGAGCAGGGAATAAAAGTGGTTTTTTTGTTCTGGGTAAAGTTGACCTCTTATGCCTCCTTGGCGCATTTAGTTGCTTCTAACTAAGTCTGGGGGAGAGCCGCGAGGACCTAGGCTTGAATTTCATCCTTGAGGCCATTGATAAAGCATTCCCAGAAGAAGGGATCAATCATACCCTCCGGAAAGCCAACTGCTTGAAGGCAATGATAAAATATTCCATTATTCCTGACTTTTTCAACTTAGTAAAACGACCTAAATGGTGGGTGTCTGTGTCAAAGCGTCCAAACAACTCAGCAACAAAATGTGTCCAATCAACATACCCTTGGCGTGCATTTCCACGCCATTTCCACCATTTCCATCATTTCGAATCCAAATAGAGAATGTTGTAACGAAGCTTGGTCAAGTCATTGGTAATGCCATGCAAGGAAAATTAGTGTTCTGTCTGAGTGACCCAGGCTGTTGGATTCGAGCCATTAAATTTGTTCACCTCAACCTTGGTAAGACGACAGTCATGATTGGAATGAAAGTTCAAAGGATTGGAAGAGTAAGCACCTTCGACTTGGGGGTTTGGGACAAAGGAGGAAGGACCCTTTAATATGAATTGTTGGAAAGCGTAGTGGAGTTCTTCTATTCGGCTAGAGAAATGTTCCTAGATGTGGTCCATTTTGGCATGAATGGCAGTAATGTCATTATTCAATTTCTTATTGGTTTCATCTTAGTGAGTGGAGGCCATTAGGAGATGAGGGGTAGGTCTGCGGACAAAAAGGAAGATAAGTGAAAGTACCACTGCGATCAGGGAAACAAGAGGAAACCAATGGGAGAAATGCCAAATAAAGGTGTCGGGAAGGAGTTGGGTACACAGGAAAAAAAGGCTTGAAAATGATAGGTACCACTGCGACCAAGGCAAAGAGAGGAATCCAATGGGATAAGTCCCAAATAAGGGTGTCGAGAAGGGGTCGGGTCCACGAAGAAAAAAAGTCTTGAAAATCATAGGTACCATTGAGATCGAGGCGAAGAGAGGAATCCAATGGGATAGGTCTCAAATAATGGTGCAGGTAGGACCCAATTTTTTTTTTTTACTTCTACGGAGTTATACTCTGATCGGAATAATACTACAGTATCGAAATGCCCAAATTCTTAATAGGAAAAAATGTGTAGTAAATTTGCAACTAGAATGCAAGGGGTAAGGTTACGCGGCCAGAATGCCATTTTTGTTCCTTGTCTCATGTGTTCCCCCAGGTTAGGGTTTAAAGGGTTCCTATGGACAAGGGTTTTCCCTGTGCTATAGCTATTTGATATATGTGTGGGGTCAAACAGTAGTACTTGACCCAATATGTGAGGGAACCAACTGAGGAGGTTAAACTGTACCCTTAGCCATACCACCTGATTACCCAGGTAGTAGAGAGTATCTTCCTGAGTGTTGTTATCGGTGGCACTATATCAGTCAGGCGATCGATCGACTGATCTAGGGTTGGTTTCAGAAGACCTAGAGGACTCTTGATATACCTGTTGATACGTGGGAGTGATGGTCATGTACAAATTATGTCTGATGAGATACTACTCGAGGGGTACCAACCGGGGTTACAGAGGTTTCCAGCAAGGGTGAAACTTTGGTTAAAAGGCAACCTCGTGAAACCGTTTGTTTTTCCTACATGTAGTCTTCCCCACCGCATTTTTACCCACTAAACAACATATCTTTGTGCTTTAAAGATGTTTGTTGTACATGTCTCTACCATGGAAAAAGTTTACCCACAATTCCTCTCAAGGAAAGTGATTTGATACCACTTGTAATGTACCAGATGTAATATAATATGCAGAAACAAGCATATTTAGTAGATATCAATGGAATAATAAAATATTGAGAAGAATAATACCAGAAATAAAACCTTTTTTCAAAGAAATCAATGTTCGCTATCCTCTTTGAGGGGGCAACCTCTAGCAGAGCAGAGCTCTGTTACAATAATTCTCAAGACCAAGCTTTCTCATGCCTCCTACTCTTACTTATACTAATTTTGTTTTCTAAGGAACATTCTAGAGGGAGATCTTTCTAGAAGCAGAAGATTCTATTAGGTATTCTTCCATTCACTTGTTCATATTTATTAAATAGGCCTTATTGATTAATGTCGACCTTTATTACATGGAAAATATATTATTGTATCTACATGAGGGGTTAGGGGTTAGGAAGACTCGAGGACAATTTTTAAGGATAGGTTAAGGGTTGTCTTGGAGGTCTAGAATTGCAGGTTTGGTGGGCCTAAGAGTAGAGTTTTAGGGTAGGTTTGTTCTATTCCTTAAGGGTCGTACATCATCCCTAAAGCAGCCTTTTGGGACAACCATTGAGGGTTGTTACAACCACCTATGCAGCAGCCTAGGAACCTCGGCCAAGGACAGTTCAAGGGATGGAAGGACTCAACCAGATTTGTTCATAGCAGAGGAGGGTTTGAGGGGACAAGGGATGCCCTAACCCTAAGCCATAGTTCAACAGACTTGGACATAGAAACCAAAGAGGGTTTTTGCAGAGTTTTGTAAGTGTTTTTGGTATTTTCATTTATGTAAAATTGGGTCATTGTCCCTGGTACGGGAGCCCAATATTCTGGGTTTAAGAACATTGATTTGGGCATTAAATTATTGTGTACCTGTGTATGATTCAATTGTTGGTTTACATTCTGTTGTGCTAAGTAGTTAGGCATTTTAGTGTGTTTATGTTCATTGTTCAAAAAGTTAGATTTCTATGTGTACAGTTGAGAATCTATACCATACCTGAGGTGTGTTTGAAATCTAACATGGTATCAAAGCTTGAGGTTTTGAGATGGTAGTTGGATCTGAGTTATTTACATAGGTGTTAGCTCTGAGAGGGAGCTGTAGTGACTGTTGCAGGTGGAAGCACGTTAGATGGTCTATAATTTGAGACATGGAGCAGATAATTTAGACCATGAGTTGTGGACTATTGTAGCTTGGTGGTGTGACATGTTGGGAGTTTTGGTGGATTGGCGAAGAGCTCGTTTCACAACAATATGTTGTGTGGCAAGTTTCCAACTACGTGGATGGACTTTTGGTGGCTTGTCATAGTGAGTTGTGATGGGTGCAACTTGAGTGCTTTGGCACAGATGAGATAACTTCGTGTGCATGGCATTTTGATGAGATAGAGTCTTCATTGGGCCGGAGAGTTGCATGTTTGACAGTGAGTCAATGTGCGACAGTATATGAGGTATTTGACCTAGCAGGATGACGACACCTACATATATTAGTTGCAGAGGTCTAGAGTGGAATAGACTGAGTGTCCAAATGCAGCTTGGGACTGTTTTAGAGAGAGGAAACAACTTCATAGTAGCATGTACGTAGACACAAAGAGTTTTGTGACTTGGATGATGGAGTTGTGAAAAAATTCATTAGATGATCATGACTTGGGTAAGTGGGATGCTTTCCTTGGGAAGATTGCATGTTTCTTATACATTGGAGCCATCGACATATGACTATTGCAGCTTGTTGGTGTGACAGGTTGGGAGTTTTGGTGCATTGGTGGAGAGCTCGTTTCACAACAGTATGTTGTGTGGCAAGTTTCCAACTATGTGGATGGACTTTTGGTGGCTTGTCATAGTGAGTTGTGATGGGTGCAACTCGAGTGCTTTGGCACGGACGAGATAACTTTGTGTGCATGGAAGTTTGATGAGATAGAGTCTTCATCGAGCCTGAGAGTTTCACGTTTGACAGTGAGTCAAGGTGCGACAGTATATGAGGTATTTAACCTAGGAGGATGAGGACACTTGTAGAGATTAGTTGTAGATGTCTAGAGTGGAATATACTGAGTGTCCAAACACAGCTTGGGGCTATTTTAGAGAAAGGACACAACTTCAGATGTAGCATGTGCATAGACACGAAGAGTTTTGTGACTTGGATGATGGAGTTGTGCAGAAGTTCATTAGATGATTGTGACTTGGGTAAGTGGGATTCTTTCCTTGGGAAGATTGCATGTTTCTTATACAGTGGGAGACATCGTCACATGACAAGAGCATGAGATTTTTTCGAGAGCTTCATAGGTTCTGAATCAGGTATGTACATGGATTTTGGTATGGGGACTGGGCATTCAGTACAGGGATCTCGAACAGTGATATTTTGGATGGAGTCAGGAGATGTGTTGAGAGTGACAATGATCTGGATTTTATGAGCAGAACGAAATGACTGTAGATTATTAACAGGTTCTTAACACAAAGTAACAGAGATACAGTAAAACTAGTTTTCTATTCAATAACGAAATAAGTTGAAACTGTAAAATGCAGCGGAAACAAGCTCGCTGGAATGGTGGCGGCTTATCTCTGAGAAGAGATGTGACGGTTGCGCTCATTCGCAAGAAGATGATTACAATGAGGATCTGAAGGACTTTTTACAATAAACAGGAATGTCAAAAACCCTAGACATCCAAAAACCTAACCCTAGGAAATGAAGCGCCAAAAGTCATGTGGGCCCTGTTTGGGTAAGTTGGTACATCAACTTCCCGGGGTCGTAACTTTTGCATACGATCTTTGTTTTAGGCGCATGATAGCCCGTTGGAAAGGTATCGTCGAGGAGATTCATTTTGGGGACTCAATTATTCCTTTGGTTTTAATTGAGAAGCTCGATCCTGAAAAACCTTCATTTAGGCCCTCAAAATGGCCCCAGAAGTTAAAACTGCTAAAAATAGTAAATTGCCAAAATTGTCAAAAATCTGTTTTGAGCCAATTGGAAAAGGTGGGTGGCCACTGATATCCACCTAGATCAATCCTCCCTCCTTAGGAATAAATGGTCTCCATTGCGTTGAGGTCCCCCATCAGATGAGGAAATTTCTCTTTGAATTTCGCCTCGGGTGAGCCACTTGCCTTGGTGCAGGAGCTGCCCTGCTTTGACGACTCGATAAAGCTAGATCCTTTGTTGTCGAGTGCCCTTGATATATGTGTCCACAATTTTATCATTGGATGGATGTTGTATGTAGTCGGGGTTGAGCTGTGGCACCCGATGTTGATCATGGCGTTGTTTGTACGTGTCATTGGACTTCTATAGGATATCCTGAACCTGTTGGAAGATGTGTTGGATCCACTCAATGAACCAGGTAAATTTGTTAGATTTAGTTGGAGCAGGAGATGAGTCGGTCAAGGTGACCGCAAGGGAAAGTGAAACATCTATGGGACCCAATGGTTGGAATCCCAACCCCACCTAAAAGGGGTTATGGTCGGTTGAGCTATGTAGGGCTCGGTTGTAGCTATGATGGACATAGGGAAGACTCTCATCCCATGTGCAAGGGTGCTTTGAATTATACATGTGAAGGATATGCACAATCATTTGATTTACGACCTTGGTTTGGCCATCTATCTGGGGGTGGAAGGCCGTGGATTTGGTGAGCTTGGTGTTCAGCAGTGACCAGTGGATCAACCAGAATGTGCTGAGAAATCGAGTGTCTTGATCTGAGACAATGGTTTGTGGGATTCCAAAATGTACCCAGACTCGTTCAAAGAAGAGATTGGCAGTGGCCTCTGCTGTGATGCTCTTCCTATAGGCAACCAGAATCACCATCTTAGAAAATCAATCAACAACCACAAAAACACAGTCATTTCCCTGCTTGGTGGATGGGAGGCCCAACATGTAGTCCATTGAGATGGATTCCCATGGCCTGTCAGGAGTAGGAAGAGGGGTGTACAGGCCTTGTTTCTTAGTGGTCGGTTTGGCAATAGCACAGGGAGTGCAAGACCTGATGTACTTGCTGACCTCATGTCGAAGTTTCAGCCAGTAGAAATGTTTTTGTAGCATCGCCACTATCTTTTCGACACCGAAGTGTCCTGCCACCCGATTGTAGTGGGATTCCCAGATCAGCTTCGCTCGCTTGCTTGATGCAACACATATATGGCCCAGCCGACACAACAACCCATCCTGAAGATGGAAATTATCGACAACTGTGTTTGTACCCAACATTTGGTAGGTGGTGGCAAAGTTTGGGTTGGTCTCATAGAGTTGGGGCCATCCAGAGGCATCATGGTCGCAAGAGTATAGCACCGTGGTGAGTGTCATGATTGGCGGTCTTCTCAGGCAATCATCGACGTGATTGGTGATTCCTATTTTATACTTGATGTTGAGGTGGAATTGTTGCAAGTATGTGGACCACTTTTGATCGCGATCATTCTGCAATTTTCCTTGTGTCTGCATGAACTGCAGTGGCTTATGATTAGTGTGGATGACTGTCTCCTTCCCAAGAATGTAATGTCTCCACTGGCGGTAGGCTTTCACAGTGGAGTAACTTTATTTGTCGTAAGTAGGGTACTTATGGACAACATCTGATAGTGTCTCACTATGATAGGCCACGAGGTGCCCGTACTAAGTGAGAACGGCGCCCATAGCATAGTCTGAAGCATCTGTCTCGATCTCAAAGGGTTGTTGTAGGTCTGGCAGTGAAAGTACTGGGGCTAAGCACAAGCATTGCTTCAAATCATCAAATGCTTGTTGTTGGGACCAGCCCCACGCAAATTTCTCCTTACCACCACCCATGTTTATTTGGCTAAGGGCCCATACAATTTGGGAGAATCCCAACACGAACCTGTGGTAGAAATTGGCAAGGCCCAAGAAGATCCGAAGCTCAGTGAGTGTGGTTGGGGCTGGCCAGTCACGGATGACTTAGATCTTGGTTGGATCCACATGTACGTCGTGTTGATCAACGATGTATCCCAGGTAATGGACCTTGTCCATGTCGAAGGAGCATTTTTCCAAGTTGGCATATAGTTTGTGCTGCCACAAGGTGTGCAGAACCTGTTGAATATGTTGTAAGTGTTCGGCCCAAATCTTGTTGTAAATGAGAATATCATCCAGATACACCACTACAAAATTATTGGTGAATGGTCGCAGGATATCGTCCATCATCCTCATGAAAGTGGTTGGAGCATTTGTCAAACCAAAGGGCATGACCAACCATTCAAAAAGGCCTTCCTTTGACATGAAGGTAGTCTTCCATACATCTGTCTGTTCTATTGAGACCTGGTGGTAGCCAGACTTCAGATCAATCTTACTGAAGTATTTTCCCCCCATAAGTTGATCAAGGAGGTCGTCGATTCGGGGAATCAGGTACCGGTTTCGGACTGTGATTTTATTCAGAGCATGGTAATCAATGCAGAGTCTCTAGGTTCCATCTTTGTTCTGTACCAACACGATTGGGCTCCCGCAAGGTGATGAGCTGGGACAGATGTTCCCCTTGTGGAGCAGTTCTTGGATTTGTCGCTTGATCTCCTCATTCTCTAACAGAGAGCGGTGATAGACTGTCCCATTGGGAAGCGGTGCGCCAGGGGTCAGATCGATGGGGTGCTTGACCTGGCAATGCAGAGGTACCCCAGTAGGTAAGGAGAATATATCTGAGTATTGTTCCATGACCTTATATACTTACTTCTGCTGTGTGGAGACTGAATCATGAAGAACACAAACTTTCTCGTATGAGAGATGACCTTACTACATTGCTTAGCAGAGATCAAGGAAATATCACTAGGTCGAACTGCCTCGGGTATCCTGTACAATTTCCTATTCAAAGTAATAATAACACTGTGAGGCCTAGACTCATATACAGCATGACGTTTCCATAAATAA
>SNQJ01S0004680.1:495558-520058 GCA_010110895.2 Picea sitchensis | reverse complement strand
GAAAGGCGGAGCTTTCAACAGCTAACTAGTTATAATTCTGCCTTCTGCGCTGGTGAAAGCGCAGATTTTTTCAAAATCAAATTTCTCAGTCATGGAGAGTCTGTTTTGCATGCTTAAATAGTCGATCGACATCTACAAATCCTGAACTTTCCAATGGTGCTTTAAGATCTACATTTGGATCTTGGGAAGCTATCAAAAATTTCCCTACAATATTAGGCATCGTTCTTTCAAAAATGTCGGTGCGTTTTTTATTGCTAACAGGGCCTAGATGCCTTGAACCTAGTTATCCCTTTTGTTTCTTGGATTACCTCCACAGGTATGCGCCACACATTGGTTGCGCATTGTTGTATTTCTTCCAAAAACATTGTGAATATTGTGTTATTGGCTTGTTGAGTTTTATTATCCTTGGCCTGCCAGAGAGACTCATATCTAGTCACATAGCATTTTTCTTTCCTATCCAAGAAGGTTGAAAACTTTGTCTCCTACCACCTTGCCAAATCTATAAGGATGATGAGCTAAGAGTAATGGAACTTGGTTCCATTATCATGCACATCGATGCAATTGACTAAAAATTTGTTCAACAGGTACATCGCCCAACTAAACATCACTCCTTTCGTGCACTGCACGGCTACTGCTATAACTCCTGTTGGAGCTTCTCTTTTCTGCATTTCCTCAGTAGCTTGCAAGCCATATGCTTGCTGGTGAACCTCGTCACATTTTCGTTAATATCCTTGAGCACATTGCCCTTGTTTCCCCGACTCATGCCAAACTGTGCTTTAACCATCTTGGTCATTTCCTTCTCGCGCGCCTTGTTATCCAAGTACTCCTCTGTTTGTGCGTCGACTGTAGGTAACCAAGTGATCTTGGAAATCAGCATCACATCCAGTTGTATTGGCCTATCTATCCAAAGGATGCCTCTGTGTACGTGAGCTACTAGTTGTTTGATGCAGATCCCGATGTTTTTACCATGCTCGAAGTGCGGTATATCCAAGAGGTTCATTATGCCAGAGTTGTACAGCCTCGTTATCCACTACGTGGGCTCCATTATCAGTTTACCTAGGGGTCTGATTTCCCCTGTGTTTGCTAAGTAAGTCTCTTCGGCCAAATCTAGAAATTTGGTCGCATCGCGCAGATCATGGTATGAGTACCTAATTTTTGGTACTTTTCCCAACATATCTTCCACAGTGACCATTGCGTCTGGGAGATATGGGAGTGTGATGTCTATGGTGTCTTGCACCTTTATTTTCTTCCCAACAACAGATGGTCTTGCCTCTACTATCCCTCTAAGAGTCCAGTCGATCAATGATATCCTTGACCAACACCTCCTCTCCTTCGTGGCCATGTAGTTTACCCATCTTTTCATCAGGTTTAGCGGGTGTTTCAGGGTTAGAGTTTGGGATACCATTCCAAGTCTCAGAACTATGCCCTACTTCCCCTTACGGCATTGTCGATGTTTCCTCTTCAACCTGTGTCGGGCTAATCAACTCTGTGTCCGAAGTGGTGACATATTCAAGCTTGACCACGTTCTCGGGCTGTCTCATTATTTCCTTGTGCCTTTGGCCCTATCGAGTAACCCGTAAATACTGGCCTGGAGCGTCGAACTTTGGGGTGTCATCTTTTATCCAATGGGCCCACTCACTCACTTTTTCGCACAATTCTAGCTAGGGAACGTACTTTGTATCTTGCTATGTGCTCAAAAATCATTAAGTGTTGAATTAACGTGTGCTTTCCGCACTTTATATACTCGATCATGATTGTTTTTCACTTTTTGTGTGCATTTGCATAGAGTGTAATTTTTCCTGGGCATTGTCTTTCGATGTTGTCGCAGTAATTGTTGCACGCGACTTTTTTCTCACTTTCCTATAGTTTCGTCAACTTCTGCCTCTTCTTGTGTTTTTGTTCTTTTTCTATTTTTGTATTCCTTTTTTCTTCTTTTTCTACTTTTGTCTTCCTTTTATGAGTTTCCTTTCCTAATATCTACTATAGTACACTATATACATGGATTTTTCACTGCGTTGTAACTTTTAAGGGTTAGTAGGTCGACTATCCCTGTAGAGTTTCAGTCGACTATCATTGATCATTCCTTTCAATTTTGTTCCTCCCAAGTCTTTTAGCTGCACAGATCCCCTATCTATGATAGTCTTTACTTCATATGGACCTAAGCAATGCATTCTAAACTTACCAGGGTGTTGCAAAAATTTGTTGTCATAGAGCAGAACTAGTTCTCCCTCCTTAAAACTCTTCTTTTTAATATGTTGGTCATGTCAGGCTTTGTCTCTTGATTTTTGTACTTCCTGGTGAAATCCTGCTAGAATTTTGTCCTCTTCCATTTCCATTAGTTAACTTAACCTCTCATGTACTTCTCTTCTTTCTATCATGTTGGTAATTGCTGCTACACGCAGACTGGGTACCAAACATTATAATGGCACCACTGCTTCCTGCCCATACATCAATCTAAATGGTGTCTGCCCTATCAAATTCTTGCATGTGGTATGATATGTCGATAGTATTTCTGGTATTTTCAAGTCCCAATCATCCATGTTGACATTGCAGATCTTAGTCAAAGCATTTTCCAAAATCTTATTGAAAGCTTCTACTGTTCCATTTCCCTGATGATGATATGGTTTACTCTTCTGGTGATAGACTTCAAACTCCTCACTCATATCCCTGATGGTATTATTAATAAAATGAGTGCCTTGTTCACTCATCAAAATCCTAGGACATCCAAATCTGGTGATCACTTGCTCAAATAAGAAGTGTGTTGTTGTCTCTGCGCTACAGTCTTTGACTAGTGTTGTCTTTGCCCATCTCATTAAGTATTCAGTCGCAGTAATGATATATCTAGCTCCTAACCTTTTTGTTGGTGGATTAATAGGTCCAACGAAGTCTATTTCCCATTTGTCAAATACCTGCAAAGTCACTTGTAGTCTTAGGGGCATCTCATCCCTTATGTTGGGTTTTCCAACCCTCTTACAAACATCACATTTTCTGGCAATAATCCTTGGCATCTTTATGGACTGTTGGCCACCATAATCATGCATGCAATACCTTATGCATAGTATCTTTTTCGGCATAGTGTCCTCCAACTATACCTTCATGAGCTTCTACTAAAATTATGGGTCGTTCATATTCCAATACACACCTTCTTAAAATGTTATCTGCGCCCATATTATATAAATGTCCTGCAATGAGTTGATAGTCTGCAGCTCTAACTACTATATTTTTCTTTTGCGCAGTGCTAAAGTCCTATGGTGCAACCCCTGTACTTAAGTATTCAATAATATCAGTGAAGTATTCATCAGCTACATGTACTGAAAATAATTGTGCATCAGGGAAGTTGTCTTCCAGGTTAGTAGGTTCTTCTCCATTAGTTATTGTTGACAGGTGATCAGGTCTTGCATTCAACTTCCCTGGTTTGACTATCACTACAAAATCAAATTCTTGGAATAATAATAACCATCTACAGATCCTCNCCCCCCCCCCCCCAACATTGACTTGTTGACTAGATATTTGAGGGCAAAATGGTCTGTGAACATTTTAAAGTGTTTACCCAGTAAATAGTGCCTGAATTTTTGAAGTGCATATACCATGGCTAGGCCTTCTCTTTCTATGGTGATGTAATTCCACTAAGATTCTGACAACTTTCTGCTTGCAAAGGCTATAGGATGGTCTAAGTCCCCTGCTCCTGGTTGCACCAGAATTGCTCCAAGTGCTATGGTTGATGCATCTACGTGCACATTAAATGTCTTTTCCCAATCTGGAAATAATAATATAGGTGTTTGTTGAGGAAAAGGTATGGAAAACCTTACTCAATCATTTTTAGATCTTGTCAGGCTAAGACAAGATAGTTGGGAATGCCACCTGGGGTTTATAGCCTCAAAACAATCGCTTAATCCACAAGTATTAATTACAGAGGACCAAGGCTAATTTTTTTATATGTTGTATATATCAATGCAAAAGAAGTAAACTTTAAACAAAGTTACATGAATATGTACAAAAATTATGCAAATGTATATATGGAGATCAAAGCAAAAGAATTAACTAGATCATTAAAACACATGTGTGAGACAGTAATATGATTTTTCATTTATTTCATTCTGAGATACAAAACTGAGTTCTCTCTACAAACCCTTGCGAGGGTAGGGACCAAAATCAAATTTAGAAGCCTTTGATGGACACCATACAAAAAGACTTTGATAATAAAGAAGAAAACTGAAGCTAAATGTATGGATCAGCTTGCCACAAACTGTTGTCACTTGACTCTGCAATATATTCTTTATCATCCATGAAACTCAATTCATGCATAAACAAAAATACACAGACTGTCAAAGATAAATCATACACCTTTAAAACAAGTCGTTGAAATGTGTGATTCAGTTTTTGAATCATGATGCCTTCAATAAGACCTTGTTGTCAGCAAGAGGATTTAGTTTTCAACAGGTGAGAGGGTAGGATCAGCTTGGGCAACTTGATTTTTTGGTGGTGGCGAGGGTAATGGCAATGATGCAGTGGGACAATCGTGGTGGTGAACAACGGGCTGGTGGACAATCTCCTGCCAACCATCGTTGGCAGGCGGTTATGGTCGCATCAACACATGAGGAGGAACTGGAATGGTAAGAATAATTTGATGTGCTTGGAAGGGAGGTCTTTCTGGTCGAGGCTGGAAGATTCCTTGGCCTATTAGGTTGAAGAAACTAGCTTGGAAAATATGGTTCAATTACTGGGGGTTAGCATCAAAATGTATAGAGAACTGAGGTCTTTTGTGACCACTCTGCCAATTTCCCTTTCCTTTGTTACCTCTACCATTACTGCCCCTACTGAAAAAGCTCATCCTGAAGCAAATATTCAATGAGTCATGAAAAATTCTTAATAATCCACACATGAAACTCCACTTCAAGAAAATCAAGAGTTGGCTCTATTATTTACCACAGAACACATGCAATTCATCCATAAAAAATCCATTAATCAATTGCCATATGAACAGGGATTGCTAGGGTCATTGGGAATATGAGGGGTTCATAGTATGCGTAAAATGGTAGCATGGAGGGGGAAAGATACATGGATAATATTCAAACAATCATAAAAATAATCAAACTGTGTATACAACCAACTCTCAAAACACCAATCATTAATTAACCTCCATCTCCATTTCTTTTATTTTCATACAGACTTTTCCTTAAAAATGAGTAATAATAGAACATGGAGTGTAAAAAGTGTAAGTGGGATAATGAGGGGAGTGTAATGTCTGTAAGATGGTATAGTGGAAGGGACTCCAATGGTTATTGTTCTATCATTATCCAAAAAAAAATGTCATCACCATAACAACCAAAATCCCAAACACTTTCCTCTTTCGAAATCAAAATCCAATACTCTATTTCAAAATTCCAAAACTAGTGCTCAACTCCACTATTGTTCACTTTGTATTGTGAAATTACATTTCACAAAATTCATTTTATAAATTACTGCCCAAGAAACATTCATCGATGATAACACATCTTGCGCACAATAGAGTCAAGAAGGCACAATATCCAAACAAACAATACTAACATTCGAAGTATGGACAGACTGGGTCCAAATCATTGTCATTAGTATTCTTTTAACCACTACCGATTTTCTCAAACTCGACCCAAAAGGAACTGAGAATTCACAAAACAAAAATTTTGGAACTCACTTTTATTCATGTTTGTAGAAATCATTCAACACATATAATTCATCCACAGAGGTATTCTATCCATATAAAAATCGACCATCTCAAGCACGCTAACACAGCAAGTCATATTTCTTAAACACCATTCTTACAACGTTGTCATCACCTCCATACTGCCACATAACAGACTATGTTTTAAAAATAAGTGGACTTAGTATTAACTCTTAAGTAACAAATCGACAAAAACCTCATGACAATGGAGATGCGAACAACGTCTCTATCAAATGTTGGGTTAGCCACCCTTACATAATTATTCAAACGTAGGGTTTAAGATACCATTCATCTACAACAATGAGGTATGGGAGAGCAAGTAGGCAAACGCTTCGAGGGTTTAGCCAAAAGAATGTTTCAATAGTCTTATTACCACCATAAGTTTCCACAGTCTTATTCACATAACCTTTATAAAGGACGTGAGCAAAATATCCATGATCGCCATATAAATAATTGACAGGCAGAGTCTAATTATAATCCAAACGTCGCGAGCAATGACACCATTTTGTATCAGAAATGCATGAAACAAAAAAAATCCTGAGACGAGGCAAACCCTAAATACTTCTCCACAAGCTTCCCCACAAGTAAAGCAACAGAGCAACCACAGTTACATCAACAGAGAGAAACATTCACATTGTTGAGGAAAAGATATGAAATGATCTTACTCAAGCATTTTTAGATTATGCTTGGCTAAAGAAAAATAGACGGGAATATCACCCTATGTTTATATCCAACAAAAATAACATCTTAACTCACAAGTATTAATTACAAGTGCCTAGGCTGGTCTTTTATCAACAAAAAGCTTGCTGAAAATTCACTTTTTATGTAATTTTTTGAACATATCAGTTGTTTAAATAAATATAAAGATAGAAGAAAAGTCACCAAGATGATAATCAAGACAGATGGGACATAAATTCATCCCTTATTTCATTAAAATTCACCAAAGAATCATTTTCTTTACAAAATCTCATACATAAATCTTGGACCAAAGTCAAACTTAGACATCCCCGTTGGAACATACAAAAGGACCTCTGACAGAAAACCAAAACTGAACTCTAAAAGTTGGATCAGCTTGCCACAGATTGTTTCCCACTCGACTCTGCACAACAGCCTTTGTCAGTCATGAAAATTAATTCACAAACAGACAAGTCTACACAGACTATCAAAGATAGATCAACACCTATGAAAAAAAAGTGTTTGAATGATGTGATTCAGCCCTGAATATTGTTGTCTACAATAAGACCCTGCTATATAAAAGAGAATTAGGCTTGTGATGAATAATGAATGAATGAAAACTAAATCATCTCAACATAAACTCAAAGAGAAAACCTTAGTATGTTTCTACTTATATCCTCCCCTTGTTCGTCCCTTTCCTTTTGCTTTTAAACAATTAGAATTGGTTGAAGTAGTTGAACCAACTCATTAGTTAAGTTAATTAAAGACTCAACTAACTTTAGTTAGGGGGAAGAGTAATAATTATAATAAGGGATATAAATAAATAATAACTAGTAGGTGGGACCCCTTGTGACTCCCTTTTGTTCATAACAATCATAACATAACCATTAGTTAAGTAAAACACACCTCCTTGTGTCTCCCATTAACATATTCACTTTTGGCAAATTTAGCTCATGAAATTTGAAATTATTTTCAAAAATATTACTCATATATCCAAAATAAAACATGCTATCCAAAATCTCCTGAAGTCAACAGTCATCAACAATGGATAAAAATAAAAAATAAAAATCCATATTTCCCAGTCTACGATGCAAGCCTTCCTTGATTGTTGTTGTCACCTCTTGATTTTCCTGAATTTGCCTTTGGCTGTGCAGAGCCTTTAGGCCTAATCTCGTTCATCACATGGGAACAATCATCCCTCAAATGCATCCAGGAAGACACGGATTTGTCAGAGCCATTGGAGGGTGAGGAAGGGGTAGCAATGGATTTTCCTTTATCAAGGGCATGGTGGGCCTCAGTTTTCAATCTCTTGCTAGCATGGGAGGATTGCACTGGTGAGTGGTCAGGGGTAGCTTGGGCAATGGGGTTAATAGGCGGAGGAGAAGGCAAGGACAAGTTGAGCCAGCCATGATGTTGGGAGACTGTCGGGTGGACAATCTCCTGCCATCCATCATTTTCAGGGACCTTGGGTTGCAATAAGACATGAGGAGGTATGGGGATACCAGGGGCTTGCGAGGCTTGGAAAGGAGGCCTTTCAAGCCTAGGTTGGACTATTCCCTGCTCAATCCAATTGAAGAATCTGGCATGAAATAATTGGCCAAGCTCTTGTGAATCAGCGTAAAAATGTATGGAGAACCTGGGCCTTCTCGAGCCTCGGTTCCAATTACCTCTACCTATGTTTCCTCGGTTGAAAAAACTCATTCATGTATGCGCGATTGATAAGCAAATAGTCTTTAAAATAACCATACATGACAACTCTTAAAAATATGAAATAGGCTTGTCTCAGAAATGTATCAGACTCATGAAATCCAATCCATACAAATTGTTTTCATGCTTATCAATGAGCAGGGGGTGAAAAGGGTTATGGGATATGTGAAGGGTTTGTATTGAGAGAAACGTGATACAATGAGGGGGAAACGAACATGGTTATTGCTCAATGACAACAATCAATCAATTGTAAAACAAACCAATAAAACATCATTGTAATCCACACAAGACACCGCCACTTTCAACTGCCTTAACACCAAAATTATCTTTACTGTAATCAATCTCATAACAGGGAGTGAAAAAATGAATATGGGAAGGTGATGGGATTTGTAATTAGTGGAAAATGAAATAATGGAAGGGAAGAAAAACGTTTTTTGGTCATGAAATTAATTAAGTGATCCATAAAACATTCTACGAAAAGAGGTGCATCAACCATTAATCATTGTGACCAAATAACAATCTATGTGCATTTAACTAGTTCACTATCATAATCAAATATCCAACAAAGTGCCATCACAAGACAGTATGCATTCCACACAATCTGTAAAGGGTTTTTGTTCCTTTCATTTACATACTTTGCATCTTATAATAATTTTCAAACAATAACCATTCCCAATCTGTAAACCATCAAAATCAACCACTGCCCATACATTACTTCAATCAACAAATATACTCAAAGTCATGTTTCCAAAATTAACAATGAAGTCACACTACCACTACAATCGGGCTTGTCAATTAAATGCAATGATATTCATTAACATGTATAGGGGCAGTAAGCCCAATAATCAAGGTCAAATTGCAAAACCTGAATTGACATTTAAACAGACAGACGACAACCACCATCCCAACATAAACTATGCGCAGAATAATTCAATCATGCAAGTGTAACTCTGCCACTGTGCAAGCCCAATTCAATGTGGCTTTAAAAAGTTGGGCCATTCATCCAATACAATGGGGTATCAACAACATGTCTGTCTCAACAACGATCGGGTTGCAACAAAAACATGCTTAAAACCCTGTGGGTATCCCTGAGTGTGAAACTCAAGCCATCCATGTTATACATAGTGCGCAACCATCAAAACACCACGATGCAACATTTACACTTTACAAAACCAAACACACAGTCACAGCAATAACTCAACCCATCGTGTTGAGCCATCAATCTAATATGATATTGCTTCGATTTAGTCAAATTGTAATCAACTATGTTGTGTACACTCGGCTTATACAATCAGGCAATCATAAGCATGCAGTGGATATCGTTCATACCGTCTTCCTGGTTGCAATAGCCATTCGACCCCAAAAGAAACTAACAGTTATCATGACAGAAACACCACACACACAACGCGGTATGTGTGAGCAACATCAAGCATTTGTAACCAATGTCAGCTAAACATCCAAACAATCCTTAGTTAAAAATACCAGTGGTTGTGTATCAACCAACCAATTCACCATTGTCGTAAACATCAATCAACCTAACAAGCTATGGCAACCACGCATGCCCATGCATCAATTTGAATCGGGGCAGCGGCCCTCTCAATTAAAAATACTAAGTTATTAACCATAAGGAGAGCGATTGTGTGTATTGAATTATGCAATTAACAATGCAGGGTTTACCATTGTTATAACAGTGACAGTAACTATCAACCATACCAACACGATTGTCATATGACAAACTGGGCGAATGTGTATTCCAATTAATTGACAATACATCCAATCCACAATAACCCATAGTAAACTTGACAGACCCGACAATCTTCTCCATAAAACTCCAGACTGGAGGGTTAAGGGTTTTCTCTATAGCCAACACAAGGAGAACAGATCCAACTCCTCATAACGGTAAAAACTCTGAGGCCAATGGTGCACACACAGGAAGAACCACGAGTCATTCATGGACAGATAGCAAATCTATGACAGGGGCCATGACAGAAGGTGAGGCTCTCATTCGTCCTGGCAATGTTGTTTAACGCACGCAGGGTACAACCCTCGTGCTCTTCGATCAAACAGCCATAGCACAGAGGTGAATACAGGGCCGAGTAAGAACAGGAAGACCCATTTTGTGGCCCTTACTAGTGAAATCAACCAATGCCCAAGCGAACAAAACACAATGACGCAGAATGCCTTCAACCATTAACCCATAAAAGCCAAAGACTGTATTTAGTGACAAATGCGTGGAGATAGCTATCCACCCAAGACCAACAAGAACCCTCCATCTAAACCAGCAAGGATAACACAGAGGTACCACCCAGGATGACCAATAACTTCTACGAATTCGATATTATTCCAGGAAGAACCATTCATTTCAAGAACAAAATTTTACATAGTTGCAATACTTAGGAAAACACAAACCAATACACCTGAGCCAGTAATCATTTCATAACCAGAGCATAGTCACGAATGGCCAAAAAAGACATACCTTTAATCGAATTCCTTAAAACGCGAGTTGGCCGAGTGGTTCCTCTCTGCTAAGAAATCAAAGCATAAGCACAGCATCAAGATCGAACAATAGCCCGACTAGGGTGGCGGCTAACGGGAGGAGTAAAGGTGATGTGCAGTAAATGCACGTCGCCTCCACCCACATTTCATTAATTCATCAGTACATGCCAACGAGTCCTTCATTAACACCATTAATCAACCCATGTATCGAAACCATCACCCATTAAAACCAACAGCGTGGCCATATCATCCTTCTAACTTATGCCATAACATAATTCAACCAAGTTCCATATGATTCAACAATTTGCAAAACCATTAGCATCTATTACCTTGCCAAATGTGCCACCAACATTTTACACCATATGCATATTAACCATATAACTCAATCAAATCACATAACTATTACTTGCTAGCTAGGATTTGCTCATAATCATTTAAATCCTTCATGCATATAGTACAACATAACTCAAATTATTCCTTTGCAGTTGTTATAGTATTTTTTGTTTTTCTTCAAATTGCCTTCTATGTGTTTTCACTAACATGTTTGTTGTGCAGGTGCAATAAGAACATATAGCAATGACATCAATGAATAGCATAGGTTGTAGTAACATAAGGAACCAACACTTCATAAGCTCAAATCATAGCCAATAACAACAAGGTCTCATCAACCATCTAAGTCGTGTCGCACATCATCACAACATCAAAAAATGAACAGATCTAATCTTCAATAGTTCAAGGGGGTCCCACCTACTAGTATTATTTAGCTTTTATAATAATAGGCTTTAGCAACACTTTGTGGGCAAAACTTTGTTGATGCTTTTTAATTGTCAACACACACATCGTTCAACTGTGAATTCGCTTGCATATACCACAAAGACCAACTTCATCCAATACACAGTCAAAAGACCCATACACCATAAACCTTGGAAAATCACAGACAGTAAGCAAATGCAAGAGCCAACTTTTGATTTAATTAATGAGTAGAACAAGAATTCATGGATGAAGCAACAAGAACTCTCATACCTGGGTGCAAAAATGCCAAGAAAAAATGACAAACTCTGAACACTTCTTCCACAGCCAAACAAAACGGAGGCAGTAGCAACAAATAAAAAGGACTAAATGCAAAATAGCAAGGGTGGAGACCCTCGAGGTAGGTTAGAGCGACGTGCAATTACTACACATTGTATCCACACTTATTCCTTCAACCATAGCTAGTACGAGTGAGCTAGCCATACAACGCATAACCCGCTAATTCCATAACAATTCAATGCAAGTTGGATATACCACCACTTTCCTATGTTTTCAAACTTTATATATGCACCAATTTTTAAAACTCCAATGTAATATATGTCAACACTTGCTAGGGAGACCATGTCTCAACCTTTAAACTTCAAAATTTAAACAATGGCGCATAACCCTTTTAACAAGAAATCCGCAATACCATTATCATCTACTACTTCAAGCCTACAGTTTAGATCTCCATTTAAATTGAGTGCAGCAGAATAAAACTTGTGATAATCATCAAAACAACATCATTTCTCTTTTAATCACATCACCTATTAAATTTGTCATTTGCTCATTTGTTTCAAAGATTGATTTCGAGACAATAACTATAGCATTCATTTCGCAACCAAGTCATGATCGAGAAAAATGAGTCATCATTCCTTCATATTCACATATGGGGTCCCACCTATCTAGTATATTATTAATTATACATAAATAATAAGGCATTGCAACCAATTTGCATGCAGGTACCCTATGTTGCGCTTTTGGGCGTCAACAAATTGGCGACTCCATAGGGTAATATGTTTCCAACAGATTAAGAAATCAGAATGTTTGGTTTCGCAGACAAGAGAAAAAAATTACTGAAGAGAATAGTTATGCAACAGGGGGAAGAATATGGTTTAAAGGAAATAATGAGGCAAAATTTTGGGAATAACTCATGGAAAGTTGTACGTATGAGGGGGTTTGGTCATATATGCATAACATTCAATCAATATGTAACATATAATGCTTATTAAAGTTTCGAGGAGAAAATTTTATGATATGCTCTTTTGAATCTCAGGATGGAGGGAAGAAAGGGATAGCAGAAAAGGGAAGAAGACAGAATCAACTATCCTACAACAGTGCTAAAAGCAAAAAGAAATTTCAATGATGTCTAAAAGGAGGATATTGTGACAACTATGTATATCTTTATTGTTTATTGATCAACAATACTTATAGAAGGACATTGTCATGGAAAAACCGATCCAGACTTTATTTCTGATAAATAAATAAATTTAAAAAAAAAACAACAATAACAGAAATTAAAAACCTAACAAACCAAAATAAAAGGCAAACAGTAAAACAAAGAAAATTGTATACAGAAGTCAATTTAAATAAGCATTAAATATCAGACAAGTTCCGCATAATGTTTCAAGTTTGAACCATTAGTGTTATAAGAGAACAATCGCTCTTCCAAATCCTTTAGAAGGTATGAGTTTTCACCTAGGACGAAAGTGATTTTAAAGGGACCTAGCCATAATTTATGGGACTTTGAGTGTCTTCCTCTCTCAGCATGAGTTGAGTCCCACAGTAGGACTTTCTCATCAAGCTTAAATTCAGCAGCTTTTGCTTATCTGTTAAAATATTTTTTTACAGTTTGCTACCTTCTTTTTATGTTCTCTAAGGAAAAATTCCTTTACTCTTCCAAGTCTAGCAATGCATTTATCCTCTGAGGAACATTTGAAGAATTTAATTCTTCAATCTGTAATATCAACCGTAAAGATAAAAGCTAGAGCTCAGTAGGCAGAATAGCCTCTTGACCATATGTGAGCTGGAAGGGAGTACAGCCTGTGCTTTCCTTGGTGGTAGTGCGATTTGCCCAGAGAGCATACGTGAGAAGTGTGTGCCACTGGTGAGGTTTATCCTCTATGGTCTTCTTGATGATCCTGACTAGGTTTTTGTTAGTGGACTCAGCTTGCCCATTTCCTTGGGGGTAATAGGTTGATGTAGTGAAATGTTTGAACCCTAACTTAACCAGAAATTGAGTTAACTTTGCAGAAATGAAGGTTGGACCATTATCCGTAATGATCTCTAGTGGAATGCCAAATTTGGAAAAGATATCAGTTTCCAAGAAATAAATTACTTGTTCATTCTTTGCATGCTTAAGAGGGACAGCCTCAGTCCACTTAGTAAAGTAGTCCATATCTGTCAAAATAAAAATATTTCCTGCGGAAGATGCAGGATTGATAGGACCAATAAAGTTTAGACCCCATTTAGAGAAAGGGAAATCCGGGAGGACAGGTTGTAAAGGCATGGAAAAAAGATGTTCTTTCCCAACAAATTTTTGGCATTTATCACAAGATCTTGTGAATTTGTAGGAATCTCAAAATATGGAAGGCCAATAGTAACCATTTCTTATCATTTTAAAGGCAGTAGATTTAGCAGAAAAATGGCCACCAACGTGAATGACAGAAATTGACGATCCATGAATTTCCTGTAACAATTTATGTGCTTCTTCATCATTCACACATCAAAGTAGTAAACCATCAGTAGACCTTCTAAACAAGAAGTCTCCCAAAATGATATACCTAGAAGATTCGAGGCAAAGACTTTTTCTTTGGTGAGGATCCAAGTTATCTAGGCATTTTTTATGTTGCAAGTAATACACCAGATTTCTATACCAAGGATGTTCAGCGATAGAAGGATTTTGATTCTCAATATAAAACAAAGTTGAAAGAGGATTATCTTGATCATCAAGTTCTTCACTTGGTTCAGGGTGTTGAGCTAAGTGAAGGGGTAAGTCTCGTCCCTTGATCATTTTTGAAGTCATGAAGGTTAAATCATGCTCCTGAGTTTTGGCAAGCCAATGTGCAAGTTTTCCTGAAAGATAAGTTTGTGAGAGAAGAAACTTGACAGCAGGAAAAGGGACTCTTACTTGTGTATGCTTTCCTAAAATAAAGTGGCGAAATTTTTCTATAGCCTTAACAAGAGCAAACGCATGTTTTTCAATATAAGATTACTTGATTTCATCATCTTATGAACTATGGCTCATGTATGCTACAAGTTTTTCGTTGTTTTGATCATCATTCTGTAAGAGGATAGCATAAATTTCTTTCTCGGTGGCATTGGTATATACGATAAATTCTTTCTCAAAATCTGGTTTCACCAAAACCGGTGCGGAGCTGATTACTTTCTTAATCCCAAGGAAAGCCTTTTCAACGTCATATGTCCAAGAAAAAGAATGATCTTGCTTCAGAAGATTATGAATTGGTTTAACCATGACAACAAAATATGGAATAAACCTACAGACGAAATTGATAATGCCCATAAAAGCTTTGACCTCTTTCTTGAAGGTGGGAGCAGGGAGATTTAGAATAGCAACAATCCTTTCAGGGTCAATGCTTATTCCTGAATCAGAAACAATATAACCGAGGAGCTTACCTTTAGTGACATTGAAAATAGACTTGGAAGGATTTAAATAAATACCAAATTGTTTGCAACACATGAGAACTTTTCTAAGATGACCAAAATGATCTAACCGGTTCTTTGAATAAATAGTCAAATCATCGAGATAAACTTGGATAATTTTACCGATCAGATCATCGAAAACTATTTGCATAGATCTTTGGAAAGTGGTACCTGCATTAGACAAGCCAAAAGGCATGCATTCATAAGCAAATGTGCCCCAGCGTGTAGTAAAAGTGGTTTTATATCTATCAGTCCTTTTTACTTTGATTTGATTATAGCTAGAATATTCGTCAAGTAAGGACATCATTCGTGACCCTGCAACTTGTTGTAAAATCATTTCCATATTAGGGAGAGGAAAATTATCTTTAACACTCGCTCTATTCAATGCACGGAAATCAACGCATAATCTGATCTGACCAATTGTTTTCCGAACAGGGACCAAATTTGAAACCCATTAGGAATACTTAACTGGAAAGATGATACCAGCCTTCAATATTTTTTCCAACTTTTTCCTAATAGTAGCTTCGAGTGCAGGGTTAATAGGTCTTTGTTTTTTCCTAATTGGTTTTACCCCTTCCTTGATAGGAATGACATGTTATATAAGAGCAGGATCAAAACCACGAAGATCCTCGTATGACCATGCAAAAACATCTTGAAATTCACGGAGTAGTTATGTGAATTTCGCCTTTTCTTCGTCGGAACATTGGGCACCTAGTTTAACAATATTTGGATATTCGAGTGTCCCACGGTTCAAGGAAATGGTATCACACACTTTCCTTTTCGACTCCTCTTCCTTATGTATCTCTTTTTTTCTTACATCACTCGACGAAAATGAACTTTCAAGAGGAGTCAGGCCCTTAGAAAATTTTTCATGTTCAATGGATATGATTTCCTTGGGCCTAAATGGTTCATTTTGTATGAAAGCGCAAATGCCTTCATCACTTGGGAATACCTGCCATGATTCCACGTTATCAGGGATATAAGGACAATATAAAGATTGAAACGTACAATCAAGTCTTTGGGTCAAAATTTGTCGGGTAAGGGATGTTGCAAACACCACTAACCTATCAACCATTGAATTGAGTTCCCGCTTAACATGAGTGATGTTAAAATATAACATGTTTGAAATGAGCATCCAAACAGCTTGGGTATAATGTTTAAGCATCTTGTTTCTAGGTGAATAAATTTTACGTACAAGGTTCACAACAAGCTCGGAATCACCAAAGACTGTAAGGTGGCCACAACCAAGGTTATATGGGTTTTTGATGCCTAACAATAAGGCCTCAAACTCAGTAACATTGTTTGTGCAGGCAAATTCTAACCTATAATAGAAATTGTGAATTTTACCTATAGGGGAATATAAAATAATGTTGGCGCCATTACCTTCATTTGAGCATGATCCATCGAAATGCATGTGCCACATGCCATCGTCAAAATCAATCGATTCAAGGATAGTGTCACCCTCATCAGCAAAGATAGAGTATACTCTCAAATCTTCCTCAAGATAATTTACATTAGGTTGGGGAATACTCTCTATGTACGGTGAAATTCTTCCTTCCCTTAGGACTATAATGTTCTTTCCATTCCTAGGGACAAACAGATGTGTTTCGTCAAGCGAAATATATCCACCTGTTAAGGCTAGCCAGTATCTTCCTAAAATAATTGAATAATTTCTTACTTGCATATCAAATTACCTGGATATTGAGGGTTGTTCTTATTTCAAGATGTGCGCATAGAACTAACGTTAAATCTTTGATTTCGCCTATAGTTGACTATTGCAGACTGTTATAAGAGAACGTGCTTCTCTAATTTTCATTAGTGCACAATAATCCAACCTCTTCCATGTTAATTTTTGACATTACACTTGGACCAGACCCACCATCAATTAGGAAACAATGACCTTTTTATCCATAATCTTTACAGAAATATAAAAAGGGGGATTTTTTATAGGTTTCCTAAAATTATTTACACCTATCTTATTTACAGTTTAATCCTCTTCTTTTGACTCTTCAAAAAGATTGGCTATAGTAGAAACTTTACCTTCCATAAAATTCTTAAGATGCTTTTGTTGTTCATGGATGAAAACCATGTCCAAAAGGGTAGCATCAACATTGATATTATCCAGTTGGTTAAGGATGTTGTATTTAGAAGAGGGAAGAGGGGAAGGCATTCCTTGATTTTCCGGAACTCTGACAGTTTGTGTATCAGTGCTCTAAGAAGAATAGCTTGGGGAAGAAGAAGCACGAGGAGGGTCATATTTTCCCTTGGTGGTGTAGGATTTATTCTTGGTATTGATTATCATAACATCCTCAGGTTAGACCCAATCTAGAACCGCGATTGTGGTATCAGGCCTTTTTCCAAAGATCTTATCTCTAGCATTTTTCTTAACTTTGCAGGTACTTTCTTCATGATTTTCTTCACGGGAGTTACACCAATTGTGAGACATAATGGCCTTTGGCTGAAAGGTATTTTCATTAGTATTCCTAAAAGGCATCGAGGAAGAAGAAGATGCGACAGGGACAGGCAAATAAACATTTCCCTTTTGTTCATAGGCTATCATTCTATTGTTCATATCCTGGACGAGCTGCAGGAGGGTAGACATATTTGTTTGTTGGACCGAGTCCTCTTTGGGGAGACCCGTCTTTCAATTTGCTCTTCATATTCTAGACAAGTATGAAGAGCAGAACCAAGACTGTCTATATCCTTTTCTTCGAGCATGTGACGATAAGGGGAAGGTAGCACATTATAATAATGCATGAAAGCGGCTTGGTTTTGGGAGCAAATTAGTTCAGGAATTCGATTGTATAGTTTGGTGAAGCGTAGGTTAAAGAACTTAATGGTTTCACCATCCCTATAGGAAATATTGTTGTATTCCCTTAACTGCTCTGCCAAACTTTTGGACTATCCATAAGTGGACTTGAACCAATAAACCAATTCTTCCCATGTGGAAAGAATTTTAGGAGGAAGGTAAAAAAAAAATGTCGCAGCTTTCCCTTCAAGGGAATTAACAAATAAGCACATGCAAGTATCGTTATCGTTGGCCCCGATGTTATGACAAGAATTGGAAAATGCTACTAAGAATTCATTTGTAGAAACAATATTATTCCCCAAGAACTTAGGAAGATGTTCCTTAAACTTCGGTAATGGGTGAGTAACGGGTGCCAAATTCAAGGGAGAAGACACGTGCCATGGAGTGGAATAGCATCTTCTATGAACTGGAAAAGCCGATATTTCTTTGTCACTTTAGTAGGATTGGTAGTGGATTGGAAAGGGATCTGGTGGTTGTATATACTACCAATTACTGACGAAGCAGAAGGTTGGGAGGAGGAGACACCTCTTGCTCCACTACCACTACCTGCAGATGTCATATTGAAGGTAATAGGTATAGGTAATGAAGGTGAACTAGCTGAATCTGACAAATTTCTCCTTAGAGCACTTTCTTGAGTTGATAGAACGACTTTCCTTCTTCCTATTTCAAAAATAGGAATAGCTTCAGGGCACAAACCTCTTCGAGAGAGAGATGTGAGGATTTGAGGACATGAAAAGAAAAAACAAGGATTTAGGAGAAGAGAAGTTACTGTTGATTTTTGGGCTGCTTTGCCTTGCTCAACAGCGTTCACGGATACTTATATCTCCTTCAACTACTTCCCAAGAGCGTTCAAGTTCAAATCGAGTACTAGCAGTTTCTAAAATAGTGTTGAACAAGGTTAAGGCAATGCGAGTTTGGTCGTTAAGACTGTTTCCAATATTGGGTTGTCTTGTGACACGTGTTGTCATGGAAAAAAATCAGTCAAGGAGTATTTGAATAAAACATAAAAATTTAAAGATAATCGTGAATACAATCAACCAAAGAGATATGGAAGATCTCCCCAGTATGGTTGCCAAAAACATGTTTAGGAAAAGGTATGGAAAAACTTACTCAAGCATTTTCAGATATTGTCGGGCTAAGACAAGATAGTTGGGAATGTCACCCAGGGTTTATAGCCTCAAAACAATTGCTTAATCCACAAGTATTGATTACAGAGGACCAAGGTTGGTTTTTTATATGTTGTATATATCAATGCAAAAGAAGTAAACTTTAAACAAAGTTACATGAATGTGTACAAAAATTATGCAAATGTATATATGGAGATCAGAGAAAAAAATGAACCATATCATTAAAACACATGTGTGAGACAGTAATATGATTTTTCATTTATTTCATTATGAGATACAAAACTGAGTTCTCTCTACAAACCCCTGCGAGGGTAGGGATCAAAATCAAATTTAGAAGCCTTTGATGGACACCATACTGAAAGACTCTGACAATCAAGAAGAAAACCGAAGCTAAATATATGGATCAGCTTGCCACAAATTGTTGTCACTTGACTCTACAAGATATTCTTTATCAACCATGAAACTCAATTCATGCACAAACAAAATAACACAGACTGTCAAAGATAAATCATGCACCTTTAAAACAAGCTGTTGAAATGTGTGATTCAGTTTTTGAATCATGTTGCCTTCAATAAGATCTTGTTGTCATCAAGAGGATTAAGTTTTATAGTAAACTCAGAATGAATGAAAGTTGAAAGTATCTCACTAATGTAGAGAAAACCTTATGGTTGTAGTTCTCCTTCTATTCTCCCCCCTTGTCTCTTCATTTGATTGAGATTTTATTCTTTCTCAATAAGTTATGGTAGTTGAACTACCTTTCTTTAGTTAAGTCAAATTAACTTAACTAATTATTTGAGACAAATAAATAATAATAATATATAAATAAGGGTCTTTAAATAATAACTAAATAGGTGGGACCCCTTGTGACTCCCAATTATTTCCTTTTATAATTTTCTGACATAACAAATATCCAAATCATTTAATTCAAAAATATCTCCTTGTAACTCACGCTTCATATATATATGCTCAAATGATAAATATCAACAGAATGTAATATAATCGTGTTCCCAAAAATAGCATTATATCCAAGTTGTCCAATCAAAAATGTTCAAATGAATGTTGTTGTCCAAAACAGTGTCAAATATATGTTTGTTGTTCAAAACTTAATCAAAAGATAAAATACTATGTAAAACAACCTCAATCATCAAAATCCATATTTACTATGTGAGGCATTAGATCTCTTCTCGTTGTTGTCCCCTTTTGATTTTTATGTGGCAACCTTTGACTGGTTAGAGCCCTGAGGCTGAATTGCACTAATGACATGAGAACAATCATCCTTAACATGTAGGCAAGAGGAAATTGATTTGGCAAACTCTTTGGATGAGCTGGAATGAGTGGTTATTTCTTTTCCCTTGTCCTGCACGGGCTCGGGGACATCTATTTTCAATCTTTTGTTGGCGTATGATGACTACATAGGTGAGAGGGAAGGATTGGCTTGGGAAACATGATTTTTTGGTGGTGGTGGGGGTAATGGGAATGATGTAGTGGGCCAACCATGGTGGTGAACAACAAGCTGGTGGAAAATTTCCTGCCAACCATCGTTGGCAGGCGGTTCTGGTCGCATTGACACATGAGGAGGGATTGGAATGCCAGGAATATTTTGATGTGCTTGGAAGGGAGGTCTTTTTGGTCGGGGTTGGAATATTCCTTGGCCTACTAGGTTGAAAAAAACATCTTGGAAAAGATGGTTCAATTCCTGGGGGTAAACATCAAAATGTGTAGAGAATCGAGGCCTTCTCTAACCCCTCTGCCAATTTCCCCTGCCTTTGTTACCTCTACCATTACCACCCCTACTGAAAAGACTCATACTGAAGCAATATTCAATGAGTCATGAAAAAATCTTAATAATCCATACATGAAACTCCACTTAAATAAAACCAACTCTCAAAACACCAATCATCAATTAACCTCCATCTCCATTTCTTTTATTTTCATACAGATTTTTCCTTAAAAATGAGTAATAATAGAATAGGGAGTGCAAAAAGTGTAAGTCGGATAATGAGGGGAGTGTAGTGTGCGTAATATGGTATAATGGAAGGGAATCCAATGGTTACTAATATATCATTATCCAAAAAAAAAATGCCATCACCATAACAACCAAAATCCCAAACACTTTCCTATTTCGAAATCAAAATCCAATACTTTGTTTCAAAATTTCAAAATTGGTGCTCAACTCCACTACTGTTCACTTTGTATTGTGAAATTACATTTCACATAATTCATTTTATAAATTAATTCCCAAGAAACATTCAACAGTGATAACACAGCTTTCGCACAATAGAGTCAAGAAGGCACATTATCCAAACAACAAATACTAACAATCGAAGTATGGACTGACTGGGTCCAAATCATTACCATCGGTATTATTTTAACCACTACCGAGTTTCTCAAACTCAGCCCAAAAGGAATTGAGAATTCACAAAACAAAACTTTTGGAACTCACTTTTATTTCTATTTGCATAAATCATTCAACACATATATATAATTCATCCATAGAGGTATTATATCCTTATAAAAATTGACCACCTCGAGCACGCTAGCACGGAAAGTCATATTTCTTAAACACCATTCCTACAACGTTGTCATCACCTCAATACTACCACATAACAGACTGTGTTTTAAAAATAACTGGACTTAGTATTAACTCTTAAGTAACAAATCGACAAAAACCTCACGACAAAGGAGATGCGAACAATGCCTCTATCAAATGTTGGGTTAGCCACCCTTACATAATTATTCAAACGTAAGGTTTAAGACACCATTCATATACAACAATGAGGTATGGGAGAGCAAGCATTGATCCAAAAACGAAGGTATTACTGATAAATCACAAGTTAGTTTAATGTACTTTTTGCATCGGATCGTTAAGAATGCGAAATACATAAACTTGTTATCTTGTTTGCGGAATATCAAATGCAACTTTTACTTGATGCTTATTAATGTATAAAGGGGTCAGCCATTAATATTCATGCTACAAATGAAGAGAATAGAACAACAAAATAGAAATAGAAATAGAGACAAGAGGTTGATAACGGAGTTCACCAATCGTTGGCTACGTCTCCAGGCCCACTTCCAAGTGGAGGACCTCTTTATTGCTCTTTAAAATGCTCAAAGTTCTCTTACAATGCTCTTTTTTGTTACATTACATGCTTCATGTCTTATGTAAAATACCTTCTTGCTCAGATTCATGCATGCACCATCAAACTCATCTCAACAACATGAGAAAAACGCCTCTCAAAACATGAGAAAAGGCCAAAATTTACAAACTGCTCCTTCAAAACCCTGCATCAAAAAGTCTCCTACAAGCTTAAAAAAACCTGGTTCTTATAGTTTTCAAGGCTCAGATGAGGAATCCCCACTTCCCTCAAGATCTGGCCTCTTTCTGGGATCAAATCACCCTTCAAATGGCCTAAAAATCCTCAAAAAACCACTTTCTAGTCATAATATCAGGTAATTAATTAAAAAATTACAAAAACAGGCTTAAAAACCCATTTTTAAACCATATTATATGGTTAACCCCTAAAATAATGGTGTGCGCCCTCAAATAGTGGTCATATGCAATCCATATGGCCAAGCGCTAGCCCAAAGGGCTAAGCGTTGGCCCTTTAGTCGCGCTAGCTCCTGGATTCGTGGGGCGCATACCATGGAACCTCCGGTTAAGAGCTACACCTCCGCGCATTCATAGTGATAAACCCCTGGTCTTGTGGGATCCTATGAAACCGAGTGCTAGAAGTGTGATGGTGGTTTAGTAATGCGTCCGCGCCCCTTTAAATCATGGTCACACGCCGTATTACAACCATGGGCTGGGCCAAGCCGCCTCCCGCGCCCAAACTTTAAACAATTTCAATTTAAATATATTTAAATGTGCCATGCTTAATAAGCAATACAATGGGCACGTTGGTGTTGGACCATTTGTGAAAGCGTTTGGTCTTGGTGGGTGGTCATGGGTTCAAAACCCATGGACCCCCAAAAATTTTAAACTTTGCCATACCAATTACTGACTGGGTTTGCCATCCACATCTGTCCAGTCAACTGCTACCACTTGTCACACTACCATTGGTCCAAGTCTGCATCATGAGGTGTCGTTGGTGATGTCATGCTGATGTCAGCGTTGACTTTTTGCCAATTGACCTTTGACTTTTTACCTGTTTGGGTTTTCGATCAAAACGTGATAACTTTCGCATACGGAGCCCGTTTGAGGAAGTAAATATACTGCCAGAATCTACACAATGAGTCGGTCGTAAAGGAATTAGTTTCATCAAATTCTGAGAACTTTGATTTTTGAGCATTTTCTGAGCCTAGGGAGCCTCCTGGATCATTCCTCCCCACTTTGGAAGCTTTTGGACCACCAAAAGTCTGCTTTTACTCAGGTAAGAACCGAGGGTACTGCCTCCCTACTTTGTCCTGTATCATCCATCCTCTCTACTGGGATAATGATCACCTGACTAATAACAACAAACATGAAAACTGAGATAGCATTGTTTATCAAAGTAATCATTCCATCAACTGCACATGCATCTACATTGTTTGTCGTTGTTAGCAGCCATACACTACTGAATAGCAGCAAACCAAATAACAATACTAAATGTGCTAATGAAACAACATGCTTCCTCTTTTGAACAGGAACAGTAATCAAATTATGTAGTTGAACCTCATGTTGTACCCCTTGTGACACATCATGACTATTTGAAACATATGGAATCATCTCATGTTTAGCATCACTAACTTCATGTTTTATTACAGACATATGTGTTAAACTTTTGCTTGCATTTACCATTCTTTTTAACTGCCCTAAAGTTGCAAAGGACCTGTCAGTTTTCATGCGATGAGCACGAACAATGTACTCCTTCCTATCTTTCTTGAAGCAATACTTATTTTCCTCCTTGTAGAATATGGATTTCCTATCATAAAGGTATGGGCTTCCCAATACAATTCCACATATGTCCAGTGGCACTATATCAAGCTCAACTTCATCAACATAATTAGAAGTGATTGCAAACTTGATTTTACATTGCTTGGTTACTTGTAAATTGTTATCACCACATATCCATCCCAAAGGATATGGTTTAGGATGTGACTTAGTTTCAAGTCCTAAGTTATTCACAACATCTTCACTGATTAGATTGGCTTGTGATCCACTGTCTACAAGAGTATCAAGTTTAACATTATGTGTTATAACCCTTATGTGGAAAAGTTCATTCCCTTTACACTCATCATTTTCATTAACTGATCTAGAAGAGCTAGAACTTGCAGCAAAATTTATACCTCGGATTCCCATAGCTACAACCTATGTCTCATCACTGGACTCTGATCCAAGATCCACTTGAATTGTCGCAGTTGTGGTATTCTTCCTTTCGTGGTTGGCAAACTTCTTTGGCTTCAAGTCAGGATGTAAGACCCAACAACGATCTTCATTATGGCCTACTTTCTTGCAATGCTTGCAAGTAGGCTTCTCCTTTCTTGTTGTGGCTGTCTTCTTCTCTTTCCTTTTCCCTGCATCCTTTCTTTGCCAAGTATCTGTATAAACACTATCACC
>SNQJ01S0004680.1:451569-495548 GCA_010110895.2 Picea sitchensis | reverse complement strand
CCTTTCTTGTTGTGGCTGTCTTCTTCTCTTTCCTTTTCCCTGCATCCTTTATTTGCCAAATATCTGTATAAACACTATCACCAAGATTCCCTTTGCTAGATTCAATGTGAATGGCTTGTACACGTACTTCATCAAAGTTAGAAGGATTTAGCATAAGAATAGTGTGCTTAAGATAAGAATGTAAACCACCAATATATTTTAGGAGTGTCTCTTGTGTATATAATGGAATACCCAGATTTAAAGCTTTCTTACGAAATATCTGAGTATATTCTTGTACACTTTGACCTTTTGATTGCCTTAAACATTGTCAAATCATCATTTCTTGTTGCATGTAAGCTAAAGGGTAAAATTGTTGTTTTAATGCAATAACAAAATCATTCCAGGAAGAGATTGTTTTACCACTTTTCTTAAGATCATCTCTAGTTCTGCTTTCCCGCCAGATGAGAGTTGTGCCTCCCAATTTGAGACTTTCTAGTTGGATCTTAGTTTCATCATCAACAATATTTTGTATCTTGCAATAGACCTCTAATTGTCTCACCCATTTATCTAGCTTTTCTGCATCTAATTCACCATCATAAGTGGGTAATTGAAACTTTACATCTAAATTTAATAACAGCATATCAGAAGAATTATGAGTTTTTTTCTTATCCTTGGAGGAATGTACACTTGCTTCATTATTAGATGATGAGGATGAAGGAGAAGAAGTTTTTGAAGGTCCACCACCTCCAACTCCTCCTTCTGCTCTTACTGAAGATTCACCTTCTTCAACTTTCGGATTCCTTCGCTGACCTCTTTCATGGTAAAGCTCCTCTACCATGGCTTGCATCAATTTAAAGGCCTCGAAGAAATCATCTTCAGATTTAAAGGGACCCAATTTCCGTGGAGAAGACATCTCTTGCTTATGCGGTCGCCTTTGAATCTTTGTGTCAAGAGCCTCAAGTTGGCCTTCTCCTCGCTTGAGTTTTGCTCTCGTGAGCATCCAATGCTTGCAATTTGTGTCAAATATTCACAACCAAATGCTCTGATACCATAAACTTGATCCAAAAACGAAGGTATTACTGATAAATCGCAAGTTAGTTTAATGTATTTTTTGCATCGGATCGTTAAGAATGTGAAATACATAAACTTGTTATCTTGTTTGCAGAATATCAAATGCGACTTTTACTTGATGCTTATTAATGTATAAATATATCAGCCATTAATATTCATGCTGCAAATGAAGAGAATAGAACAGCAAAACAGAAAGAGAAATAGAGACAAGAGGTTGATAACGGAGTTCACCAATCGTTGGCTACGTCTCTGGGCCCGCTTCCAAGTGGAGGACCTCTTTATTGCTCTTTAAAATGCTCAAAGTTCTCTTACAATGCTCTTTGTTGTTACATTACATGCTTCATGTCTTCTGTACAAGACATCCTTTCTCATATTCATGCATGCACCATCAAAATCATCTCAACAACATGAGAAAAACGCCTCTCAAAACATGAGAAAAGGCCAAAATTTACAAATTGCTCCTTCAAAACCCTGCATCAAAAAGTCTCCTAAAAGATTCAAAAAGCATGGTTCTTATAGTTTTCAAGGCTCATATGAGGAATCCCAACTTCCCTCAAGATCTGGCCTCTTTCTGGGATCAAATCCCCCTTCAAATGGCCTAAAATCCTCAAAAAACCAATTTCTGGTCATAATATCAGGTAATTAATTAAAAAATTACAAAAACAGGCTTAAAACCCCATTTTTAAACCATATTATATGGTTAAGCCCTAAAATAATAACGTGCGCCCTCAAATAGTGGTCATATACAATCCATATGGCCAAGCGTTGGCCCTTTAGTCGCGCTAGCTCCTGGATTTGTGGGGCGCATACCATGGAACCTCCGGTTAAGAGCTATACCTTCGCGCATTCATAGTGATAAACCCCTGGTCTTGTGGGATCCTCTGAAACTAAGTGCTAGAATTGTGTTGGTGGTTTACTAATGCGCCCGCGCCCCTTTAAATCATGGTCACACGTCGTATTACAACCATGGGTTGGGGCTTAGCCCCAGGCCCCTCCCGCGCCCAAACTTTAAACAATTTCAATTTAAATATATTTAAATGTGCCATGCTTGATAAGAAATACAATGGGCGCATTGGTGTTGGACCATTTGTGAAAGCACTTGGGCTTGGTGGTTGGTCATGGGTTCAAAACCCATGGACCCCCAAAATTTTTAAACTTTGCCATACCAATTGCTGACTGGGTCTGCCATCCACATCTGCCCAGTCAACTGTTGCCACTTGTCACACTGTCATTGTTCCAAGTCTTCATCATGAGGTGTCATTGGTGATGTCATTTTATCGTCATGTTGACGTCAGCATTGAATTTTTGCCAGTTGACCTTTGAATTTTTACATGTTTGGGTTTTCGATCAGAACGCGATAACTTTCGCATACGGAGCTCGTTTGAGGAAGTAAATATACTGTCGAAATCAGCGCGACGAGACGGTCGCAATGGAATTGATTTCATCCAATTCTGAGAACATTGATTTTTGAGCATTTTTTTAGCCTGGGGAGCCTCCTGGATCAAGCATGCAAACGCTTTGGGGGTTTAGCCAAAATAATGTTTCAACAGTATTATTACCACCCTAAGTTTCCACAGTCTTATTCACAGGCCCTTTATGAAGGACGTGAGAAAAATATCCATGATAGCCATATAAATAATTGACAGGCAGAGTCTAAATATAATCCAAAGGCCGCGAGCAATGACACCATTTTGTATTAGAAATGCATGAAACAGAAAAAATTCAGAGATGAGGCAGACTCGAAATACTTCCCCACAAGTAAAGCAATAGAGAAACCATGGTTACATCAACAATGAGAAACATTCACACATCGTTCAACTCTGAATTCGCTTGCATATAGCACAGAGACCAACTTCATCCAATACACAATCGAAAGACCCATACACCATAAACCTTGGAAAAGCACAGATAGTAAGTAAATGCAAGAGCCAACTTTTGATTTAATTAATGAGCAGAGCAAGAATTCATGGATGGAGCAACAAGAATCCTCATACCTAGGTGAAAAAATGCCAAGGAAAATCGACAAAGTCCGAACACTTCTTCCACGACCGAGCAAAACGGAGGCAACAGCAACCAACAAAAATGACCAAATGCAAAACAACAAGGATGGAAACCCTCGAGGTAGGTTAGAGCGACGTGAAATTACTACACGTCGTATCCACACTTACTCCTTCAACAATAGCCAGTACGAGCGAGCTAGCCATACAACTCATAACCCACTAATTCCATAACAATTCAACGCAAGTTGGATATACGACCACTTTCCTATGTTTTCAAACTTTATATATGCGCCAACTTTTAAAACTCCAATGTAACATATGTCAACACTTGCTAGGGAGACCATATCTCAACCTTTAAACTTCAAACTTTAAACAATGGCGCATAACCCTTTTAACAAGAAATCCACAATACCATTATCATCCACTACTTCAATCCTGGAGTTTAGATCTCCATTTAAATTAAGTGCAGCAGAATAAAACTAGTGATAATCATCAAAACAACATCATTTCTCTTTTAATCACATCACCTATAAAATTTGTCGTTTGCTCATTTGTTTCAAAGTTTGATTTAGAGACAATAACTATAGCATGCATTTCACAACCAAACCATGAGCAATAAAAATGAGTCATCATTCCTTCATATTCACACACGGGGTCCCAACTATCTAGTATATTATTAATTATACACAAATAATGAGGCATTACAACCAATTTGCATGCGAGTACCATGCGTTGTGCTTTTAGGCGTCAACAATGTTGTTACCGTCTTTTCCTTTAGAGTGTTCAATCCTTGCTGACAGTTCTCGCTCCACTGAAATCCGATGTCCTTCTTTAACAGTTTTTCCATTGGTGTGGTAATCTACACATACCCCTTTATAAATTTCCCGTAATAGCCTGTATGTCCCAGTGTTTCTCTTAACTGTCACACTGACTTTGGTGGTGGTAGATTTACAATGACTACAATCTTAGTAGGGTCCACTGGTAAACCTTGTTTAAACACTGTATGTCCCAACAATATTCCAAAATGTGTACCAAAAATACATTTCTTGATATTTAATGATATCTAACATTTCCTGCATCTTTCCAACATTAGTCTTAACACTTCTACATGGTCTTTTAACAAACTATATACAGTCTAGTCATCCAGATATACTTCTAGAAACTGATGTGTGAATTCTTTAAAATCAGCTATGACTACTCTTAAAAAAAATGGTTGGTGCATTCTTCATCCCAAATGGCATGCACGTATACTGGTAGGATCCCCATTCTGTAGCAAAAGTAGTCTTATACCTGTCCTCTGGAGCTATTTTAATCTTATGGTATCCTGAGAATCCATATGTGAATGACTATGCTTCCTGGCCTCCAACATTCTCTAAGACCTCATCTGTAAAAGGGGTAGGGAAAGGGTCATGTAAGCAAGAATCATTAAGTCTCCTCGGATCTACACAAATCCTTATCCTCCCTTGCTTCTTTTCTGCTTTTCAACATTCGGCCAATTTCTGCTTTTACACTAGATTTAGTTTGTAAGGTCTTTGCCTGAAAGATCTAGCCTCAGGTTTGAGGGGTATCTTCATCTCACCTAGCTCTCTTGCTATGCCTTTCATCTCTATAAAGGTCATTGGAATCAGGTCATTGTATCCGCGCAGTAACTCGGTTATTCTTTCTACTATTTGCTCATCCCAATAGTATCCAATACTTGCCATTTTAGGATTGTCATTCGTCCCAATGTTGACTTTCTTAACTTTGATCAATGCAACAAATACTTCGGACTCCAGAGATGGACCTTCCACTTATCTTTCTCCCTCAATATTTGTAATCTAAATGTTACGCGGATCATCTTAATCTAGTGCTTCCTCTTCAACATGATAGCATGAGAATAACTCTCTAACTATCTGTCTATTTTGTTGTTGATATTCTGTCATGATTTCCACTTCTAGTTCATCAAAAAATATTACTCCTCATATCAGCTTCAGCATTGAATCAATCTTGGGGTTCTCATGTTCAAATGAGAAGGTTACTACAAAATTTTGATGTAATCTTTTCCATTCTGTAGTTCTTGCACATCTCCTGGTTTATATACCAGTTCCCTGGGATTCCTTCCAATGTATGGGTAAAATGATGAGGCTATTCCTCTGGTGGTGTCATCCTCCATTCTTTCCTACACTTCTCCAAGTGTTCCACTGGTGTTCCTTGCAAATCATACCTATGCATTTTATTGCTCCCATGTTCTGCACGAAATCTAATGCGCAGTAGTCGTTTACACTGATACCAGTCCTGAATTGTTTCTCTGTGTGCACCCCACGATCTTGTAGGTGTTTCCTTGATTGCAATATCTATGGCTAAGAGCCTCTGAGTTTCTAACACTTCTTCTTCATATTTTGTCAATAATTCTTCTAAGTCATTTAGACCATGAAAACTGGGAGGTTCTCTTATTTTTGTACCAACCCATCTTACTATGTGATATATTCTCGCGCACCTCCTTGTGGAAAATTCATGTAATCGTTGTTGCCAATTCTCCAAACTTGTGTCTGAGTCGAACGCACATGATGTAATGCTACTCCAGCTGAGCACCCCATCTGTAGTTGGGTTAACATAATCCTCTTGTCACGTGGTGGTTCTGTATAACTGGTTTATTTCTTCCAGGTCCAAACAAGTGGTCTCTACAAACCTTTCTCCTTCCAAAGGGTCCAATGGTGCAATGACTCTATATTCACCTGATTCAAAAGTCATTTTTCTTGTCTTTAGGTTGATTATAGCCTAGTTATCGAATGCCCAATCTAATCCAAGTAAGGCTGGGTAAGGTGTTGTGCCATCCACTATCTCTATTACTTCAAAATCTGCAATAGTGTGCACTCCATACAAATCTATTGTCACACCTTTAAGTCTTCCAATAGGTAACACTTTGTGTTGATTTGTTAGTTTCAACTGGATAGGTGAATAGCCTAGGGTAGGTTCCCCATACACTGCCACGTTTTTGTAGTTAATATATTTACTTCAGAGCCTTAATCCAGTATAGAATCTCCCATGGTGAAATCCCCAATGTTGGAATTCAATCTAAATTATTTGCTTGTCCTTCTTCTTGTATGGAGATGATTGACTGTTTTCTGCTCTAACTTCCTTTGTACCTCTATATTACATCTTTCTAGCATATTTTATAATACCTTAACAAATGATGGGTCATTCAATAACTTAACACAAGATTGCATAAAAGTCTTTATGGTACTTACTTACTCTAGATGTTGTTCTTTATTGGTATGGTCCATTGAGAATGGCATCATGTATATTGGTGGGTTCTGAGTTTGTTGCGTGACTGATGTAGATGCAACATTTTGTTTGAGAAAATCTTGTCAGGCCTCCTTAATTTATTTTTTTCTTTTCACACGTCAAACTGCTTCTGTGGCTCAGTGTTCTTCTTAACCCATTGGTGTTGAGCTGGATATCGTGTTTCTGCATCAGTTCCTGTTTTGTCTCCTCCTCGAGTGACTATATTGATGTTTCTCCCATCATCCCTGGATTCTGCAGAAATTCATTAGACATTCTGCTTGTTCTAGTTCCTTTTTTCCTAGATCTTCCCCAAGAGTGTTGTGCAGTCTTCTGTGTCATGGTCTCTTGTGTGATAGTACATACATGTCGTTGGTGAGAGTGGACAATCCCTTGCATAATGTCTTAGTTATTGGAAATTGTGGCACACTACTGGTCCTATGCCTCATCCAAATACGCATCTATCTCATCCTCCACCTCTATATCCACCTCAATCTCTGTGTGGTGCATTGTACTGAGGTACCTGGTTACACTGCACGGAGTTATACTATGGTTGTGCATTATTATACTACGGTTGCGCTTTGTTGTATTATTGTTGTGCATCATTGTATGGTGGTTGTACTTGGCTTAACTGAGTTGGAGCTTGTCCTGTCATCATTTTTGCTTGCACCCTATAAGTGTCTGAATTTATTTCCCTCATCAGCTCCATTTTTCTACAATCCTTATAATCATGACCCACTGATTTGCAAAAATTTCAATATGAACTTTTTGGTATTGTATTATACTTCTGCATCATTGGACATTGATATGGATCATGCCCATGCGTTTTACAAATATTACACCATGGTCCTCTTGTTGACAATGGGTTTGGCGCCCCTATCGCCATGTACTGCGTGAAAGTTGGACATCCATTCTTATGGTGTCCTTCTGTCCTGCATAGGGTACACCAAATAGCTTCTCTTTTCTCTTTACCCTTATTCTGTTTAAGTTGAAATGTTAGATTCTTCAAATCCTCCTTCAACTCCTCTATTGTTGCATCTGTCAACTAATACTGGTTTTCTTCCAGTTGTAAGGCTGCCTGGAGAGCCTCTTCCTAAGTTTGGAACTTATGTTGTCTTAATGGGTATTTCAAATGTGGTAACAGTGAGTTCACAAAGAAATGCCTATGTTGCATGTCAGTAATTAAATATTTCAACTTTCCTTTCAAACGTTTAAACCTTTGATCAATCTCTCAAACAGACTCACCTATTTTCTGTCTGATTTCAATCATTTCATTCATGTACTAGTCTTCTGGAATTAGTTTAGCAGTAGTTTTTTCACGTCTGCAATAGTCTTTGGTATTCCATGTGGATTGTTTACATCTAGGCTCGTATACCAGTCCAGTGCGCGGTCTCTTAGTGTGATCGCTAACTGCGCGAGTTTTGTATTCTCATATGTGATATGCTTTGCTTCCCAAATCTTCTCACAAATGAATAAGTGTTTTTCAGGGTCCTCCAATGCCTCTTCACGAAATTCCGGTAATCTGATCGTGGGATCATGTCCTGCCATTTTGAACTGTGTTGAACTATTGCCTCCACTTGGTGTAGATAATTGACTGTTACTTCCTGAACTGGCTCCCCCAGTTGATTCTCCTTGATTGGATGGTTGTCCTATTGTTCTTCTTCCACTAAAATTTGGTTGTCTAAACACTATTGTTCTTTCTGGTGTATTAGTTGCACATGGGGTTGTAGGTTCCACACTAACGATGATCTGGATTGGAGTTCTGCCTTCTGTCCCTAACCTTGGACCTCATGTTTTCCTTTCATATGTTGCGCACAATATTTCCTCAATCCGCTCCACAGACCGAAGATCCTCTACCTCTTCTTCATCGCTTACCAATCCCTCTCTATCATTTATGGATCTTTTCTTGTTATTCATTTTATATTGGTAGGGAATTCCGTTGCACCTCTTTCCAGCTTTTCCCATTATCTGCTTTATTTGGTATTCTTCCATCATGATTGGGTCAATGGTCTCCTTATTCTTTCATTTATCCATCTCATTTTCCATATCTCAACCTCTTGACAGTGCTTCCCACCTTCCCCCATGCACGCAGGGAAGTTTAACTGTCTGATTCCATGGTAATCACACCATTGTCATACAATAAAATCCTGATTGAAGTATACAACGATCTGATGTACCTACCTCTGGGTCACTTTAGAAAGTCTTTCTCTGTTGTTGTGTAGGACTTTGCGATATCTACTGCAAATTCGGTGATAAATCCTGCAACAATGTTGTCTCACTAGAAATCTACTACAACCGTAAATTTGTTATTAACTTGTTGTAACTATGTGATTTCCACAGGATTCCACTCCAGTTGTCTGATTCGGTTTGTAGGGTGGTTTTCCTTTAATCTAAATAACCACTCCTGCAACAAATGTGGGAAATCACACAAAAATACCTCATGCAAGTCGCTAAACACGTATTTGTCGAGATATTTGCACGATGTTAACTTAGGGTTTATGTTGTCCTTCTCTGCAAACTCAAGTTCATTTGTATCCTGGGGGTCAACATCAAAACGTATAGAGAACCGAGGTCTTTTGTGACCCCTCTGCCAATTTCCCCTGCCTCTGTTACCTCTACCATTACTGCCCCTGCTGAAAAGACTCATCCTAAAGCAAATATTCAATGAGTCATGAAAAATTCTTAATAATACATACACGAAACTCCACTTAAATAAAATCAAGAGTTGGCTCTATTATTTACCACAGAACACATGCAATTCATCCATAAAAATTTCATTAATCAATTTCCATATGAATAGGGATTGATAGGGTCATTGGGAATATGAGGGGTTCGTAGTGTGCGTAAAATGGTAGCATGGAGGGGGAAATATACATGGATATTGTTCAAACAATCATAAAAATAATCAAACTGTATATATAACCATCTCTCAAAACACCAATCATCAATTAACCTCCATCTCCATTTGTTTTATTTTCATACAGACTTTTCCTTAAAAATGAGTAATAATAGAACATGGAGTGTAAAAAGTGTAAGTCGGATAATGAGGGGAGTGTAATGTTCA
Source organism: Picea sitchensis (assembly GCA_010110895.2). NCBI lineage: Eukaryota > Viridiplantae > Streptophyta > Pinopsida > Pinales > Pinaceae > Picea > Picea sitchensis. The sequence goes on along the minus strand of SNQJ01S0004680.1, from coordinate 486,173 downwards.
TACGATGGTATAATGGAAGGGACTCCAATGGTTATTGTTCTGTCATTATCCAAAAAAAAAAGTAATGCCATCACCATAACACCCAAAATCCCAAACACTTTCCTCTTTCAAAATCAAAATCCAATACTTTGTTTCAAAATTCCAAAAATGGTGCTCAACTCCACTACTGTTCACTTTGTATTGTGAAATTACATTTCACAGAATTCATTTTATAAATTACTGCCCAAGACACATTCAACAGTGATAACACATCTTACGCACAATAGAGTCAAGAAGGCACATTATCCAAACAACCAATACTAACAGTCGAAGTATGGACTAACTGGGTCCAAATCATTACCAACAATATTATTTTAACCACTACTAAGTTTCTCAAACTCGACCCAAAAGGAACTGAGAATTCACAAAACAAAACTTCTGGAACTCACTTTTATTTCTATTTGCATAAATCATTCAACACATATATAATTCATCCACAGAAGTATTCTATCCTTACAAAAATTGACCACCTTGAGCACGCTAGCACAGCAAGTCATATTTCTTAAACACCATTCTTACAACGTTGTCATCACCTCAATATTGCCACATAACAGACTGTGTTTTAAAAATAAGTGGACTTAGTATTAACTCTTAAGTAACAAATCGACAAAAACCTCATGACAAAGGAGATGTGAACAATGCCTCTATCAAATCTTGGGTTAGCCACCCTTACATAATTATTCAAATGTAGGGTTTAAGATATCATTCATCTACAACAATGAGGTATGGGAGAGCAAGCAGGAAAGCGATTCGAGGGTTTAGCCAAAAGAATGTTTCAACAGTCTTATTACCACCATAAGTTTCCACAGTATTATTCATAGACCCTTTGTGAAGGACGCGAGCAAAATATCCATGATAGCCATATAAATAATTGACAGACAGAGTCTAAATATAATCCAAAGGCCGCGAGAAATGACACCATTTTGTATCAGAAATGCATGAAACAACAAAAATCCAAAGATGAGGCAAAGTCGAACACTTTCCCACAAGTAAGCAATAGAGAAATAATCGTTACATCAACAACGAGAAACATCCACACATCATTCAACTGTGAATTCGCTTGCATATAGCACAGAGACCAACTTCATCCAATACATAATCGAAAGATGCATACACCATAAACCTTGGAAAAGCACAGACAGTAAGTAAATGCAAGAGCCGAATTTTGATTTAATTAATGAGCAGAGAAAGAATTCATGGATGGAGTAGCAAGAACCCTCATACTTGGGTGCAAAAATGCCAAGGAAAATCGATAAAGTCCGAACACTTCTTCCACGACCGAGCAAAACGGAGGCAGTAGCAACCAACAAAAATGACCAAATGAAAAACAACAAGGGTGGCAACCCTGGATGTAGGTTACAACGACGTGAAATTATTGCACGTCATATCCACACTTACTCCTTCAACAATACCCAGTATGAGAGAGCTAGCCATACAACACATAACCCACTAATTCCATAACAATTCAATGCAAGTTGGATATACCACCACTTTCCTATGTTTTCAAACTTTATATATGCGCCAACGTTTAAAACTCCAATGTAATATATGTCAAGACTTGCTAGGGAGATCATATCTCAACCTTTAAACTTCAAACTTTAAACAATGGCACATAACCCTTTTAAGAAGAAATCCACAATACCATTTTCATCTACTACTTCAAGCCTGGAGTTTAGATCTCCATTTAAATTGAGTGCAGCAGAATAAAAATCGTGATAATCATCAAAACAACATCATTTCTCTTTTAATCACATCACCTATAAAATTTGTCGTTTTCTCATTTGTTTCAAAGATTGATTTAGAGACAATAATTGTAGCATTCATTTCACAACCAAGCCATGAGCAAGAAAAATGAGTCATCATTCCTTCATATTTACACATGGGGTCCCAACTATCTAGTATATTATTAATTATACATAAATAATAAGGCATTGCAACCAATTTGCATGCAAGTACCCTACGTTGTGCTTTTAGGCACCAACAGTGTTGTTACCATCTTTTCTTTTAGAGTGTCCAATCCTTGCTGACAGTTCTCACTCCACTAAAATCTGATGTCCTTCTTTAATAGTTTTTCCATTGGTGCAGAAATCTACGCATACCCCTTTATAAATTTCTCATAACAACATGTATGTCCAAGTGTTACTCTTAATCGTCGCATTGACTTTGGTGGTGGTAAATTCACAATGACTGTAATCTTAGCAGGGTCCACTGGTAAACCTTCTTTAAACACTATATGTCCCAACACTATTCCAAAATGTGTACCAAAAATACATTTCTTGATATTTAATGATATCTGACATTGCTTACATCTTTCCAACATTAGTCTTAACACTTCTACATGGTCTTTTAAGAAACTATATATAGTCAAGTCATCCAGATATACTTCTAGAAACTGATGTGTGAATTCCTTAAAATCAGGTATGACTACTCTTCAAAAAAATGGTTGGTGCATTCTTCATCCTAAATGATATGCATGTATACTGGTAGGATCCCCATTATGTAGCAAAAGTAGTCTTATACCTGTCCTCTGGAGCTATTTTAATATGATGGTATCCTAAGAATCCATCTCTGAATGACTATGCTTCCCGACCTCCAACATTATCTAAGTTATCATTTGTAAAAGGGGTAGGGAAAGGGTCACGTAAGCAAGCATCATTAAGTTTCCTCAGATCTACACAAATCCTTATCCGCCCTTGCTTATTTTCTTGGACTACCATAGGACTGATCCATTCAGATTCCTCTATTGTTTCTATGATACCAACTTCTTACATTCGATCAATTTATGCTTTTACACTGGATTCAGTTTGTAAGGTCTTTGCCTGACAAATCTAGCCTCAAGTTTGAGGGGTATCTTCATCTCACCTAGCTCTCATGTTATGCCTTTCATCTCTATAAAGGTCATTGGAAACAGGTCACTGTATTCGTGCAGTAACTCGGTTATTCTTTCTATTGTTTGCTCATCCCAATAGTCTCCAATACTTGCCATTTTAGGATTGTCATTCGTACCAATGTTGACTTTCTTAACTTTGATTGGTGCAACAAATACTTCTGACTCCATAGATGGACCTTCCACCTCTCTTTCTCCCTCAATATGTGTAATCTAATTGTTGCACGGATCATCTTCATCCAGTGCTTCCTCTTCAACATGATAGCATGAGAATAACTCTTTGACTATCTGTTTGTTTTGTTGTTGATATTCTGTCATGATTTCCACTTCTAGCTCATCAAAAAATATCACTCCCTGTATCATCTTTAGTGTTGAATCAATATTGGGGTTCTCATGTTCAAACGAGAAGGTTACTACAAAATTTTGTTGTAATCTTGTCCATTCTGTAGTGCCTTTGCGCATCTCTTGGTTTATATACCAGTTCTCTGGGATTCCTTCCAATGTATGGATAAAGTGATGAGGCCATTCTTCTGGTGGTGTCATCCTCCATTTTTTCTTGTACTTCTCCAAGTGTTCCACTGGTGTTCCTTGCAAATCATACCTCTGCATTTTATTTCTCCCCTGTTCTACGCCAAATCTAATGCGCAGTAGTTGTTTACACTTATACCAGTCCTGAATTGTTTTTCTGTGCACACCCCACCATCTTGCAGGTGTTAACTTGAGTGCAATATCTAGGGGTAAGAGCCTCTTATTTTCTAACACTTCTTCTTCATATTTTGTCAAGAATTCTTCTAAGTCATTTAGACCATGAAAACTAAGAGGTTCTCTTATTTCCGTACCAACCCATCTTACTACGTGATATATTCTCGCCCACCTCCTTGTGGAAACTTCATGTAATCATTGTTTTCAATTCTCCAAACATGTGTCTGAGTCGGATACACATGATGTAATGCTACTCCAGTTGAGCACCCCATCTGCAGTTGGGTTAACATAATCCTCTTGTCACGTGGTGGTTCTATATAACTGGTTTATTTCTTCCAGGTCCAAACAAGTGGTCTCTACAAACTTTTCTCCTTCCGAAGGGTCCAATGGTGCAATAACTCTATATTCGCCTGATTCAAAAGTCATTTTTCTTGTCTTCGGGTTGATTATATAGCCTAGTTATCGAATGCCCAATCTAATCCAAGTAAGGTTGGGTAAGGTGTTGTTTCATCCACTATCTCTATTACTTCAAAATCTGCCATAGTGCACACTTCATCCAAATCTATTGTCGCACCTTTAAGTCTTCCAATAGGTAACACTTTGTGTTGATTTGTTAGTTTCAACTAGACAGGTGAATATCCTAGGGTAGGTTCCCCCATACACTGCCACTTTTTCTTAGCTAATATATTTACTTCAGAGCCTTAATCCATATAGAATTTCCCATGGCGAAATCCCCAATGTTGGCATTCAGTCTGAATTCTCTGCTTGTCCTTCTTCTTGTATGGATATGATTGATTGTTTTCTGCTCTAACTTCCCTTGTACCTCTATGTTACATATTTCTATCATATTTTGTAATACCTTAACATATGATGGGTCATTCAATAACTTAACACAAGATTGCATAAAAGTCTTTATGGTACTTACTTTCTCTAGAAGTTGTTCTTTATTGGTATGGTCCATTGAGAATGGCATTATGTATATTGGTGGATTTTGAGTTTGTTGCGCGACTGATGTAGATGGAACATTATGTTTGAGAAACTCTTGTCTCGCCTCCTTAAAAATTTATTTTTCTTTCTGCACATCAAACTACTTTTGTGGCTCAGTGTTCTTCTTAACCCATTAGTGTTGAGTTGAATCTCGTGTTACTGCATCAGTTCATGTCTTGTCTCCTCCTCGAGTGACTATATTGATGTTTCTCCCATCATCCCTGGCTTCTGCAGAAATCCATTAGACATTCGATTTGTTCTGGTTCCTTTTTCCCTGGATCTTCCCCCGGAGTGTTGTGCATTCTTCTGTGTCATGGTCTGTTGCACGACAGTACATACATGTCGTTGGTGAGAGTGGAGAATCGCTTGCACAATGTATTGGTTGTTGGAAATTGTGGCACACTACTAGTCCTCTGCCTCATCCAAATCCTCCTCCACCTAATACTCCACCTCTATATCCACCTCGATCTCTGCGTGGTGTGTTGCACTGAGGTACCTTGTTATACTGCACGAGGTTATATTGTGGTTGTGCATTATTATATTGCGGCTGCGCATTGTTGTATGGTGGTTGTACTTGGATGAACTGAGTTGGAGCTTGTCCTTTCATCATTTTTTCTTACACCCTATAAGTATCTGAAGTTCTTTCCCTCATCAACTCCATTGTTCTACAATCCTTATCATCATGACCCACTGATTTGCAAAAAGTGCAATATGAACTTTTTGGTATTGTCTTATACTTCTGCATCATTGGATAGTGATATGGATCATGCCCATGCGTTTTACAAATATCGCACCATGGTCCTCCTGTTGGCAATGGGTTTGGCGCCCCTATCGCCATCTATTGCGCGAAAGTCAGACATCCATTCTTATGGTGTCCTTTTGTCCTGCATAGGGTACACCAAATAGCTTCTCTTTTCTCTTTACCCTTATTCTGTTTAAGTTGAAATGTTAGATTCTTCAAATCTTCCTTCAAATCCTCTACTGTGGGATCTGTCAACTGATACTAGTTTTCTTCTAGTTGTAAGGCTTCCTGCAGAGCCTCTGCCTTAGTTTGGAACTTATGTTGTCTTAATGGGTATTTCAAATGTGGTAACAGTGAGTTCACAAATAAATACCTATGTTGCATGTCAGTAATTGCATATTTCAACTTGTCCTTCAGACGTTTAAACCTTTGATCAATCTCTCAAACAGAGTCACATGTTTTCTACCTGATTTCAATCATTTCATTCATGTATTGGTCTTCTGAGCCGGGCTTCTGGAATTAGTTTACCAGTAGTTTTTTCACGTCTGCAATAGTCTTTGGTATTCGTTGTGGATTGTTTACATCTAGGCTCATATACCAGTCTAGTGCACGGTCTCTTAGTGTGATCTCTAACTGTGTGAGTTTTGTATTCTCATATGTGATATGCTTTGCTTCCCAGATCTTCTCACATATGAATAAGTGTTTTTCAGGGTCCTTCAATGCCTCTTACCGAAATTCTGGTAATCTGATCATGGGATCATGTCCTGCCATTTTGAATTGTGTTGAACTACTGCCTCCGCTCGGTGTAGATAATTGATTGTTACTTCCTAAAATGGCTCCCCTAGTTGATTCTCCTTGATTGGATGTATGTCCTGTAGTTTTTCTTCCACTAAAATTCAGTTGTCTCAACGCTAGTGTTCTTTCTGGTGTATTAGTCGCACATGGGGTTGCAGGTTCCACACTCACGATGATTTGGATTGGAGTTATGCCTTATGTCCCTGACCTTGGACCTCATGTTTTCCTTTCATATGTTGCGCACAGGATTTCCTCAATCCTCTCCACAGCCCGGAGATCCTCTACCTCTTCTTCATCACTTGCCAATCCCTCTCTATTAGTTATGGCTCTCTTCTTGTTATTCATTTTATATTGGTAGGGTATTGCGCTGCGCCTCTTTCGAGATTTTTCCATTATCTTCTTTATTTGGTCTTCTTCCATCATGATTGGGTCAATGGTCTCCTTCTTCTTTCCTTTATCCATCTCATTTTCCATATCTCAACCTCTTGTCAGTGTTTCCCCCCTTCCCCCATGCACGCAGGGAAGTTTAGTTGTTTGATTCCATGGTAATCACACCATTGTCATACAATAAAATATTGATTGAAGTATACAACAATCTGATGTACCTATGGTTCCTTTTAGAAAATCTTTCTATGTTTTTTTGTAGGACTTCGCGGTATCTACTGCAAATTCGGTGATAAATCCTGCAACAATGTTGTCTAACTAGAAATATACTGCAAGCGTAAATTTGTTATTAACTTGTTGTAACTGCACGATTTCCACAGGATTCCACTCCAGTTGTCTGATTCGGTTTACAGGGTGGTTGTCCTTTAATCTAAATAACCATTCCTGCAACAAATGCGGGAAATCACAGAAAAATACCTCATGCAAGTCGCTAAACACGTATTTGTCGAGATATTTGTGCGGTGTTAACTTAGGGTTTATGTTGTCCTTCTTCGCAAACTCAAGTTCCTTTGTTTCCAACCATCTTCCAATCTTTGCCTTCGTTGGATTCCATGGCCTGAACATTCCCTTCTATACTTTCATTCTCTGCGCGTTTCTTCCACGGATCCCAATCACTCAGTCCTATATAGTTCCAACCGGAAACATAACCATTTGTTGGTTATTCTCTCACTTCCTCTTGGGCTGACCCAGGTTTGCATCTCAACAAGTTTCCAACAAAACACTAAAAAACTATCAGCCCTCCTGGTAAACTAGAAGGCAGCGCTACGCACAGGGTGCACAACGTAGTCTCACCCAGGATAACTTCTATGGATGATTGCAATACTCATCTGTTTGCAGTCTAGGAATGAGTGGGGATCTAGGATTGTGTTCTTTCTTCCTTATGCATTATCCTTATTAATTATTCAAGTACTTATATTTTATTCATTTTTAAACCTATGCATGCATGTTGATATTTCTAGTTTAACCATTCATTCATAAGCTAATGATCAACAGAAAGTAAACATTCATTAACAATCACACATAACCCAAAGTTTATCGTGGTTCACCCATCATGGGGCTATGTCCACAAAGATTTGGCTCTCTACTCTTTTATTTATTCTGCTGCAAAATATTTCACTACGTGCATTACATCTTTAGTAATACAATCAAGATGAGGGTAAGAACCCTCTATGAGGTGGACTAGATCACACCAGGCTCCACAGCCTATGACCTAACCCTCAGCACTAGTTCTTCAACTCTTCTACGAGACTTATTACAATCAATAATCTACATAGTCACAATAATCAACTCTCGTTTCCTCTACTAACCTCTATCTCACACACATACACTTCCACATACATATCCTTCCTAGACCTCCTAGGTATTTATTTATACTACTGTATGGCTTATAGTCGTTACAATCTTTGTCAAAAACCCTAACCCTATCATGGTTAGGCTTGTCTTCCTGCATGCCACATTGTTTTTCCTCCTTCATGCTACTTTTCCTTCTTCTTTTTTATGTTTCTTTCTTGCCACTTGTTGCACATGCTCCAAAATTAGGTCTCCCTTTCCAAAAATAGGTCTTTCCCAAAATAGACCTTTTCTCCAAAAATAGGTTTGCGCCCCAAAATAGACCTTTTCTCCCAAAATAGGCTTCCTTCTCCAAATAGGTATGCGCCCAACATCAGGCGATAGATTATGTCAGGTGAAGTCGTACAACCAGTGTAACTAGTTGAGCATCTCATCAAAGTATATCCCCCTGTGCTTGATCATGTGAAACAACAAAGATAAGTCCAACACAAAATGATCATGAGCATAAATGGATATATAATCAAAACAAAACTCATGGAGTGGCTGGGAGGGAAGAAATCTTATTGGAGAGAGAAACCATCAGCTCGATTATCCCTCCTGAAAGTGTAGCCACAATACTAATCAATCCATTTCTGACAGGGGCTACTATATGTAGACGAAGTCTCATATTCATCTGCACACAAAGATTCATTGCTTGTCGAGGACTGAGAGGAAATGAGAGATCAGAAGAATATTGCATGGTCTCTTGGAGAAGAGGGTAAGGGGTAAGGAGCAATCTCAGGTGTAGAAAAGCACCACCTCTTCCCTTGGGAATCTTCATTAAAATATCCAAGATGAAAATACCCTTGCTTTGAAAAATGAACCTATGATTGCTCTGAGGTGGCCACGTCCTGGTATTCCTCAAAATCTAAGCACAACGGTTGAAATTCCTCATAAAACAAATATGCATCCTCAAAAGGGTATGTATCAAAGGATGATTGAATATCACTATGAGCAAGTTGTGACAAGTCATCCCCGAAAGGACGAAACAAATATGTAACCATATCATCACCAGAATGAAAAACATATGAATCATATACATATGAGGACCACTCTTCTGATGATGAAAACTCAACCCCCTCTGCATGAGAGCCACCCTCAATGTCATAAATGGGATCTCTATCAATAATGAAGAAACTCACATCCCATCTGTGTCTCCCAACTTGTATGAAATCATCAATGTGTAGATCGACCATGTCAGAGAAGTCTTGCACAAGATCATATGTATCATCAAGGCAAATCCCTTCTTCATCTTCGTGTGCAGGAGGAAGACAATTTTGAATAACCTCATCCTCATTAAGCAGGAGCAAAGAAAATGATGTCTCAACATGTTCTGCTTCATCAAGATTATTTTTTCTCTTCATGGGCATGCTCCTTCATTGCCTTTTCATCACACGAGGCTTGATTCTTAATGTAGAGTGCTTTGCTTTCCTTTTTTCAAAAAGATCTGTCTCATCCAAGGGCTCCTCTAATGTTTATTTACTACCAAAGTTATGGAATAAAGTGACGTCAAGATATTCAAAAGGATTACAACTCATCATGTTCTCTTATTGATCCGCAAGAGGAACAAAGGCCTAGATGTCTTCATCAAATGTCTCGTCTAGATATTCAACATGAGAAACATCTTCAGAATGTGCTTGATAATTTTCTTCACATATCTGTCCTTCAAGAACTTGTTCATCTATTATGTCATCATCGATCCAAAAACCTTCTCTGCAAAGGGTGTGTTTGAGCTCTTGCAAACTCTGAGTGGTTGGACGATAATGCCTGAGAAATTCTTCAATGAGCTTTGTAGAAGAAGGGATACTCTTTGGATTACATGAGTGTGTGAGCCAATCCTTTTGACTTGATTCCAATGAAGACGAAAAAAAAATCATTAGCACATCCTCATGTAGCATATTTAAGCTCAAATCATACTTCATATAATTCATGACATGGGTGACTACTAGAGCTGGATCCCCGGTAAATTTAGGGCAATTTTCCCTCCACGCAGCAGAGCAATGATTTGGATATCCATGGATATTTTGAACATCCATAGAAGGATACACATTATGGAATTCCCATGGTAAGTCATGTGAGGCCATGGTTCCATCTCTTAGGGTAAAGCCTCCATGGAGTTGTCAGATGAGACTAATTCTCATCAAAGGATGGAAAGGGATAAGGGAAAAGTGGGTTCTTGGAAGGTGGAGTCGTCGGATGAGCTTCAAGAAGAGTTCATCAAGAAAGGTGGAAAGGGAACATCCCTTGGGTGGAGTCATCATGCAAGCTAGGGAAAAGGCTTTTGGATAGATTGTCAAAGTGTCATTGGGGTTACGAAGAGGATTCAAAATAATCCTCGGCAACGACGCCAAAATGTTATCACACAAGTTGTAGGTTGGGAAAATCCCAACCCAGCCACTAAATGGCAACAAATAGGAGGTCACCTACCCACTTTCACCTTAGGTAGGTGTCCCCACCACTTTAGAGGTGAGGTAGTCACCTAAAGGGGGGAATCATGGTGACCCTAGGGGGAATGAGATGGAAAAGGATGAATATGGAGAAGATGTCCCTAAAGATCAATTCTAAGTGGTATGAAGGTCTTGGAAAAGATTCTTGGGAAGGTCCAATGGTTTCCAAGTAATTTGAGTGACCTTCCAAGTCTGAATACATGCCCGAGACACAAGGAAAACCAAGCATATAGTGTAATATGTTAGTTGGACAAGCAAGTTAAGCTTGATGTACCTAATTTGCATCAACAGTAAATGATATATATCAGCTCAATAAAGCTAACAAAGACTGCAATATAAGTGCTAAGTACATGATAAATAAACAAGAGATAAAGCTTATGAAAACTATCTCAACTCACCAATGATTAAGCAATAATTTTAGCACAAAAAGCAAGGTTGAAACAAAAGTTTACTGCATATATATTATCAGCCTTATGGTTGTAGAAAACCAAGTATAACAACAGAAAAATCAGCCAAGAGAAACCACCTCTAACTAGCCCAAAAGGTGTTGGAAATACTGAGAGGGGGGTGAACAAGTATTTAGAGCAATTAATATTTTTGAACTTGTACTTCAATCAGATCATGTATTCAATTTATATCCAATCAGCAATGAATACTATCCAATGAACAATGAAGAATAGTATAAGAGATACACTAATACACCATGCACAGTATATAAGAAGTAATCATGTATTATTGTTCAAAAGAAAGTAATGACTTCCAAAGGTAGCTACAACTTCCAAATATAAAGGGAGGGATAAACCTCCAAAAGGAAGATACAATCCTCCAATATCAACAGAGGGTTGACCTCTCCATCATTTCCCCTTCCTTCCACCCAATAATATATGAGAGATAATAAAACTTTACATTAAATTATCACCATCAACCAACCATCACATAGAACCTGATAATGCTTCCTGAGACTTCTTCAACTTCTGCAATTCTTCACTTCTTGGAATACTTTGATCCCGTAGATAATATTACTCAATGTATTCTCTAAAACTCCTTCAAGATTCACTACTTGAATCCTCCCAGAAAAGGAGTTATAGAGAAAATGGTAGACCTTATTCAATTATGTTTTATTCGAGAGAGCGAACTTGTACATAATGCCCCGTGCTCAATATTCAACATCAGATTATGAAATTTGTACATAGGAAACTATAGTCCATTCTCTTTCCGCAATTTCTCTCACTTCATTTGAATTCTCTATGAAGACGTTAGGACTGTTTTACCAGGAACACATGTTTATGACTAGCTTCAGGATTAGTCAAAAACCCTATCTTCCACAGAGTGTATCTCCAAAATTATAGTGAATAAAGAGATGACATTTTTACCACGGGTACCTAGATATGTCTTCTCAATAGCCTCTGAATTTCACCATCTGGATCGTTCTAGAAACAAATTTATAGCGAAAATGGTAAGATGACCTGTAAATAACATACCTTAGAACACATCACCAAAAGACTTTATCCTCCCTTCAAATTCGACCTTCTTTACTTCAGATTTCCTCATAAATTCGACTTATATCTCTTTGTTCATTAATAAACTTGTGCGTGTTGAAAAATGAATGTAGAATGAGATGTATTTATACCCTTTATGTCACTTCCTTTTAACATTAGGGACGACATGTAGTTTTTGCTTCAATTCACATTGTCATCTTCAAAAATTCATTTCTCCTCAATTGTGAGGATCCACATGACGTGCCACATACCACCGGAAGCGGCATGACTTATACTATCCATCCATGGGTGTTGTATCTGCATGTGTAGTTTCCTTCATGTCTATCTACTTCAATCAACTACGGGGTCCAAAAGCCAATGGATAGGGTTGACATCAATGACAACAACCGATCTTCCAACAATCTCCCCCTTTGTCATTGATGGAAACACTCATGCTCCCCCTGTAATCATGATCCCAATTTCTCTCCCCCTTTGACATAAATGGCAAAGGGTGGGACTGTTCTCCCTGATTTCAATGGCATAAGGTGACCTTCTTCTTTGGGGCTGCTCCCCATGAACATATAGCACTTAATAACACTTCATTTTTCTTTCTGGTCTTCTAGTCTTTTTCTTCCTTCAAGATCTTCTGTGTGTCTTCAATCTTATTTCTCTTCTCTTGGTCTAGGATGTATATGTTACTTGGTCTTCTTGTTGCAGTTGCAACCAATCTTCATGAACCTTCTTATTTGATTTTGCATCTTCGTGAGTCAAATGTGAGAGTATATCCTTGATCACACATTTTACTAACACTAAGGAGATTATGCTTCAAGTATTCAACCAATAGGACATTCTTCACTTTTACATTTTTGCTTCCAAGCTCTACTACACCTTTTCCAAGTATTTTTGCAGATGAGTCATCTCCAAATGCAACATTGCCACCCTTTTTCTTTAAGTTGATGAATTTGTCTTGATCCTCGATCATGTGTGAAGAACATCCACTATCTATGTACCATTCATCTTCTTCTTTACATTTTTCAGCGGTCAATGCTAATCGACAATCTTCATTGTTTGGAATCTATTTCCTTCTCCATATTGTGGTTGGCATATGGACATTTGGCATAGGATTATCTTCCTTCATCTCTCTGCAATCTCGTGCTTTGTGACCAAGATTATTGCACTTCTAGCATATAATATTTTGATCCATTAATGGGTCAAATGGATTATAATTTATGTTGACAGGTCTGCGAACATTTCCATATCTATTATTTGCACCATTCATGTATCTTGCGTAGTTATTCATTTCATTGATTCTACAATTGATTGCCTTGTGTCCAAAATTTCCACAAGTATAACAATGTCCAAGAAAGAAATTTTCATACCTGGGAGTAAGTGATGTTCTTTGTGGTGTGGTACATCTGGGTTCATGATCTACTCTTCTGTAGTTTCCTTCATACTGAGTGAAGCCTTTTTGGTTTCTGAAGGTAGGAGGTCTTCTTGGATATTCATCTCTTCTGTAATCATTCCTTCTTTCCCACATCTTCGTCCACTTCTCATCAATTGTCTGTGTGGACCTTTCTTCAAGCTTTTTGTTGGAATTTGTATCTTCTTTGTATGAAGTTTCACCCATGCATCCAAGATGTGTTAAGTTTGGCACTTGTGAGTTTCTTAAGCTCTTCCTTAATGAGACAACTTCTTGTTCAAGTTTCTCACAATCTTCTTCCTTCTTCATCATCTGGACATTTCTTACTTCTTCTATTCTTCTTGCTTCTTCGAGTAGAGTCTTCAAGGAAATGGTTTCTTGTCTTAGTTTCTCAAAGTCTTCTAATTGTTTTTTCAAACTTTCAATTGTCTTTTCACAACTACTTAATTCACTTCTTAGTTTTCTATGTGTGTTTTTGAGCTTGTTATTTTCAATCTCAACATGAATCAATTTTTCAAAATTCCCATCTTCTTGTTGAACCATTTTTTCTTCTCCTATTTCAGAATTGTATTTTTTTTCATTAGACTCTTCTTCTTCCTCAGTATCATATATTTCAATCTTTGGATAAGGGAATTCATGTTCAAGATGTCTTACTCCTTCACAATTAAAACAAAAGAATGCACCTCTAAGAATTTCTTCGACATGTGAGGTGCAACTTGCTTCAACTTCTTTTGCTTTTGGCTTATCCCAAATCTCCTTTGTTGATGCACATGATCCCACCTTGGATTTTAATGAATCAGCCAATCCATCAAGGATAGTATCCATTGCCAATTTGTTGTTCCTTCTTGCTTCCTTTTGAGCTGCAGTCTTTGGTTTCTTCAGAGCCTTGTATCCTGAAACAATTGAGAACCAAACATCTACCGCAAGAGCTTTCAAGTAAGTTTCCATTCTATTACTCCAGTATTCAAAATTGCTTCCATAAAATGGTGGAATCCCATTTGGAATATTGTCTTCCATTTCTGCTTAGGATCTTCCTTCCAGTGGTTAAGCTGTATTGAAGGCAACCTGCTCTGATACCAATTGTTGGAAATACTGAGAGGGGGGTGAACAAGTATTTAGAGCAATTAATATTTTTGAACTTGTACTTCAATCAGATCATGTATTCAATTTATATCCAATCAGAAATGAATATTATCCAATGAACAATGAAGAATAGTATAAGAGATACACTAATACACCATGTATAGTATATAAGAAGTAATCATGTATTATTGTTCAAAAGAAAGTAATGACTTCCAAAGGTAGCTACAACTTCCAAATATAATGGGAGGGATAAACCTCCAAAAGGAAGATACAATCCTCCAATATCAAGAGAGGATTGAGCTCTCCATCCTTTCCCCTTCCTTCCACCCAAGAATATATGAGAGATAATGAAACTTTACATTAAATTATCACCATCAACCAACCATCAAATAGAACCTGATAATGCTTCCTGAGACTTCTTCAACTTTTGCAATTCTTCACTTCTTGGAATACTCTGATCATGTAGATAATATTACTTGATCTATTATATGAAACTCTTCCAAGTTTCACTCCTTGAATCCTCCCAGAAAAGGAGTTATAGAGAAAATGGTAGACCTTATTCAATTCTGGTTTATTCAGGAGAGCGAACTTGTACAGAATGCCCCGTGCTCAATATTTAACATCAAATTATGAAATTCGTACAAAGGAAACTACAGCTCGTAATCTTTCCACTGCAATTAGTTTCACTTCATTTGTATTCTCTATGAAGACGTTATGATTGTTTTACCTAGAACACATGTTTATGACTAGCTTCAGGACTAGTCAAAAACCCTATCTTCCACAGAGTGTATCTCCAAAATTATAGTGAATAAAGAGCTGAATTTTTTACCACAGGTACCTAGATATGTCTTCTCAATAGCCTCTGAATTTAACCATCTGAATTGTTATAGAAACAAAGTTATAGAGAAAATGGTAATATGACCTGTAAATAACATATATTAGAACACAACACCAAAAGACTTCATCCCCCCTTGAAATTCAACCTTCTTTACTTCAAATTTCCTCAGAAATTCGAATTATACTTCCTTGCTCATTAATAAACTTGTGTGTGTTGAAAAATGAATGTATAATGAGATGTATTTATACCCTTTATGTCACTTCCTTTTAACATTAGGGCCGACATGTAGTTTTTGCTTCAATTCACATTGTCATCTTCAAAAATTCATTTCTCCTCAATCGTGAGGATCCACGTGACGTACCACATACCACCAGAAGTGGCATGACTTATACTATCCATCTAATGTGAAAATAGGGGGCTGACTTGTTTTTCTATGCAAGCACCCTCTACTCCATTAAAATAAACTTCAGGACCTTACTCAATGTCTTAGTTGTGCAAGAGGTTTTATGTGTCAAGTTTATGCTTCTTTTATGTGTTTATGTGTGAGGATTTTAAAAGGTTAAATATGTTGTTTAAAGAATACAACAGCAAATGAATTGCAGCAAATAATAACCTGCAAACTCACAACAATAACAAGATGATAAAGGATTTCACCCCCAACTGGGCTACATCTCCTTGAGCCTCCATCAATGGATTAGGCTCTCTGAGATTAGTTTGTCAAAGATTATTTTACAATATGTTTCTCAACTCCAATGGATTTACTAACTGTACCATTGGGTTCAGAATACATAAAAACCCCAAAACTGACTATTCGATCTCTGAAAACGGACCATGGCTCATATGGGCATGACCTCTTCTACTGGTGGCCTTGAGCTTCCCTGAGCTTCCTTGTGGAAAAAACACCAAGAAAAGTCCTCAAATGCCTCTGAAACCTGTCCCAATGTGTTCAGAGCATAACAATTAGTCAAAAATGACTATTCAGTCACAGAAAATAAACTTTGACTCATTTGAGCATGACCTCCATCAATGGTGGCCCTAAGCTCCCTGAAACTTCAAAGTAGAAAAAACTACAATAGAAGTCTCCAAATGCCTTTAAAAACTATGCCAATGGACTTAGAACATCCAAAAACCCTTAGCTAGCCTTTTTCGGCACCTCATTTGGCCAAAAAATGAAGAAGATAGGCCTCCTGCCATTTTCCTCCTTCAAGCTTGTTGTCTCTGCTTGGCCAAAACGCACTCATGTGTGAGTAACCTGGCTTCTGAGCGTTTTCCATGCCTAAACCCAACACACACGTGCATGCCCGCAAATCATGCTAAATTGTTGCATCGTTAGCGAACTAAGCCCCCAAATCGCGAAGGAGTTGGGCGCATGGGGGGCCATGTGGCCACGTCCCAGCGCAAATTATGGCCCGTTTTGCAAGATCGGTTGTAGGCTTGACAAGTGTCCAGACGCATACAACTCCGACCGTTTGAACTACGCTCCAATGGATGGTTGTATGGGCGGACATAATAAATGGATGGTTGTATGGGGCTAAGCCCCAGCCCAACCCCGCACCAATCGTTCACTTACTCGAATTTAAATACAGTTTGCAACATATACCTAATAAGTAACAACGTCGTGTGGAGGTCCAAGGTTCAACTCCCATAGACTCCATAAAATTTTACCAAATCAACCATTACACGGTGCCACGTGGCACCACCCCATTTGTCCGAACGATGCCATTTGTTAGTAAATAATTCGACCACGTGTCCTACCAATTAAACTGCCAAGTCAGCACTTGCCACGTTAGCATCATACCACATCAGCGTTGCCACGTGTGCGGTCATAACCCTGCCACGTCAGCCTGTACGGACTGTACAATCAACAAATTTTTCCCTGTTTGGAAAATCGAACAGAACGCGATATCTCACTCATCTGATGTCCGTTTGAACCCGTTCGAAGTGCGTTGGGTTCGTGACGATGAGGCCTATGCACCTGTCCATTTTAAAGTGATTCTGAACACTTTCATTTTTGGGCTAAATTTTGACCCCTAGTCCAGATTTTGATCACCATCCATGGGTGTTGTATCTGCGTGTGTA
Source organism: Picea sitchensis (assembly GCA_010110895.2). Taxonomy (NCBI): domain Eukaryota; kingdom Viridiplantae; phylum Streptophyta; class Pinopsida; order Pinales; family Pinaceae; genus Picea; species Picea sitchensis. Next base: position 468,903 of record SNQJ01S0004680.1, on the reverse strand, counting down.
ATTTCCTTCATGTCTATCTACTTCGATCAACTGTGGGGTCCAAAATCCAATGGATAGGGTTCACATCAATGACAACAACCAATCTTCCAACAAAAGGTTCGTTAGGCTTAGTAGAGAGTTAGGATAATGTTAGGGATAAATCATAGGGTTAGTTTAGGAGTTATTTAGGGTTAGAGAGTTAATTTTCTACAACCCTAATGGCTATAGGTTATTTTTTTAATAGCATCAAGAAGTTATGATTAAAAGGGAATGCCTCAATGAGGCAAGGGAGCCAAGGTCTCAAGGAACACTTTCCCAAAGAGACAACTTTAAAACTCGAAAAATCACGTTTACCAAAGCAACGATTTATTTCTCTAATGCAAAAAGTAAATGACTAGTGCCTTTAAAAAATGGGTTAATTGAATCAAGCAAAGAAAGAGCTAGAGGTACTATCTTCTTGGGGGTGTAAATCTTCTTACTCCCCAAGGCAAGTATCTCTAGCTAGGGTTTGAGCTAAGAGGGTGTATGCTCTTATACTACTCTTAGCAAACCCTAGTTAAACCAATAACATGTAAGCATAAAATGGTGGAGGCTATTGTGTGGGTGTATGACCTTATACTTCCCACCAAGCTCTAGCAAAATAACCTTGACTTGAATAATGATAGCACAATGCAAAAAAGATTACCAATTCAAGGAAAAAGCTAAGACAAACCACCATAAAAGCTAGAGAAAATCCTTCCAAGGCTAGCGCATCACTTCCATCAACCAACAATCCTAGAAATAGCCATAAACAAGAGCACAAGAGAGAGAACTAGCCAAAGAGAGCGAAAATTTCAGTCCAAGTACCTCTTACAAGAGGGAGAGTTATGTTCAAATGAGATCTTATGATCTCTTATTTATACAAAATGTCACTAAAATGGTTTATCCACATAATATTAGGGTAAACCACAAGATTAGGGGTCAACAACCCTAATATTTCCCTTTTTACAAAATAATATTAAACAATTCACTTAAAATTTACTTTTACATATAAGAAAACCCTAGTTTACAAAGGTGCCACCCCTTTAGGGGACGTTTTGGCACTAGGAGAAGGTCGTTGGTGATGGAGGAGTGTAGAAAGGTTTCCCAAAGACACATGTCAATCATCCAAATAACTTCCGTCATGGTCAAAGCCTCAAACTCCTCAAAATGTCCTTGTGTCAATGCATGTCAACCTCACCACCAAATCCTAACCCCCCTAGGTGACGTCATGCCTCTAAAGGTGACGTTTTACCTCTCTTAGGCAGAACGTTTGGCATGTGGGGGCTAGGTTATGTCGCCCAACTCATCTTCTAGGCCTTCAAAGTTTGATCTCTCTCATCCGGCTTGTGGGCCCTTGGCATCCACCTGTGGGCTTCAAGCCCCATGGAAGCCCAAGATAGGCTTGTTCTTCCAAAACTGTCCACCAACTAGGTCCCGCGAAGACAAATAAGCACACCCTCCAAGGATCTCAAGTCATAACATCATGATAAGTAAATCCAATCAATAAATGAGACACCTAAGCATGTGCGTCAAATATTACCATGTCAAACTGTTAAGTGCTCAAAGACATTATGCGACTTGCCAAGCTTGAATATGGGAGGGTTGATGAGGTGTCCTATTGGGTAGATCTTTCCCTAGGTCAAGGGGAGTTTCCAATATATCCCTCTCTAAGCCATGTAAAGTGGGTGAAGTGGTTAAAGGTCAAGACTCAATGGGCATGGGATTCATGACATACAAGGGGTTGTAGTGTCTCATTCATGGGTGCCTTTGTAGAAGGTGTGTGGTACCTTCGTTTGCAATGCACTTTTTCCAAGCCCATTATTTTTCCATTCTTTGTTTCTTTCATAAATTTTAAGGAAAAGTTGAAGGCCGCTGCTATGACGTGATGTCCAGATAATGACAGTGTCACCAAAAAATACCTAGTGGAAATGAAAGGGTTGGCTCGTGATGAGACCCCAATTCTCTCAACCATGCAACTGAGAGTCATTACTCTGGCTTGGTGACCAGATGATGGTAGTGTCATACCACTAGATATCCATGGACATGATTCTTATCATTGAAAAATCGTCTAAAACATTGCACACAATGGTTGAAGAAAAATATCAACGCCAGCAACAATTAGTCCACCTACAGCACCAAAATCCATCAAAAGGAAAAAAAATATATACTTGGGTCAAAAATCAAAGTGTGCAAATTCACCAAAGGAAGCGCGCACACAATGTGCAGGCTAACACAGGCCTCAACACACAAATTGTGCGACTATCTACGAGAAACGTTGTGCACTTCTATGAACGACACATTTATGGATCTTATCGGCCCCTCAACCACTTCTATTCCGACCCCCAACATGATTTGACACTCATATTTGAGTGAAACATAGCTTGGAGGTTGGTCAATGGCTAGAGGGTGCCCTAAAAGGCCCCTTGTTCACACTATGAACCAATTATATCTTGCCATGAATGGATGCTATAAATATGTGGCATGGGTGTGCTAAAAAAATAAGATATTCAAGGTATTGTTGTGTTGTAAGGATTCTTTTTTGAGAATCCTCTTTTCTCTTTGAAGCCTTCAAGCACCATTGCAATAGGCCATTCCACTCACCTCTTGAGGGAATAGGCATTGTATTTCTTCACCATGTGTCATTTTCTCCATTGTATGAAGAGAAGAGCTCTCAATTAGGGAACTTAAGAGCCCTCCCAAGGAGGAAGAGGGGACTCATAAGTCCTTGCCTTTCTCTACGGTGTTTAGCCTATCAATCTATTGATCCATTGGTAGTTATATGTTGGTCAATTTTTTGTTTTCATAGTTCTAGTTTCTCAAGCTTCTCTAACATTTATTTCTTAGTTGTTTTTAGTTGTATTTCTTTGTTTTCATGTGTATTTGTTTTTTCTAACCAACTCACAAACTTATGTCTTGTTTAGCAAACTTGACAAAACACGCAAGTGTTGTGTTTTTGCTCACTCAAGTGACGAAACCAACACAACAAATTGGGGACCATACTGGGGATCGGTATCAAATTCCTCCCTATTTAAGTCTTGAGAGCACTTCATTTTGATTGTTTTGACATGCAGGTACCAAAACCGGCCTAGCCCAACCTGCCAAAGTCAAAATTCAGAGTTGAGGAAGGAGTATTTCACTTGGAAATTTCTTCCCCGATGCGTGAGAGGAAGCGCACGGATTTCAAGGCCTACAGACGCGCACTCTGTGCACTGTGCACGAAACAAGCTTCATTACTCTATGCATTGTGCGCCCTCTGCACGCCTGTCAGAACTGTAGCCTACGCATAAGTCCAATTTTTTCAAATTGTAAGGGTTTTTATGAATGGTTTGAGGGCTTAACCTCGTCCAAGGTCTTAATGGCATTCCCTCCAAGCCCCATGAACCAGCGAAGAGTTGCTTATTTCAAAGTAGCGGGAAATAATTTGAGTTTGTGGGCATCATAATAGTAATCATAGCTTCGACAAAGGACATCAAATTCAAAGAGGAAGGTGTCAGGGTCCTTGCTAGGAAAACCACGAAAGTTTGGCAGAGCAGAGGGCATGATGTTTTTTACTTGAAATATGCCCTCAGACTCCTAAATATGAAATTCAAACGTGATTGGCTTTTTTTGTTTTGACGTTTCCACTTCTTCCCCCATATTTAAAAGCTTTCTCCACCCACAAGGATTCTTTTGAGGAAATGGAGTCTTTAGGTTCTTCAATAGAATTATTGTGGCTTTTTGAATCAGACCCTTCAATGGGATGACCCTGGTTTTGGAGAGGTTCAAAGGAAGGGGATTTTATGGCTAAACCAACAGTAGAGTCAATCTTGGGTGGTTTGTCTGGATTATTGGATGTTATTTGTGAATAGCGGTGAGTCCTAGGGGATTTTGGAGGGTCTTCTTTTTCTCCACTTTTACTAGCCTGATTATTAGTGTCACGGGTGGTCTGATCCGGATTTAGGAGCAGAACGAACTAATTAAAAGAATGAATACAATAAACACAGAGATATGAAGAACAACACAGATATCCAGTGAACAATATCTTCTATTGAATAAATGAAATAGGATGAAACTGTAAAACTGCAGAACCGAAACACTTGCTCAAATTATGGTAGCTATCTTTGAGAAGAGATGTGGCTGCTACACACATCTGCCTAAGAAAAATTATTACAATGAGGCTCCAGAGGCCTTTTTCATATTACTCATGAATGCCAAACCCTATACATCCAAAGACCTAACCCTAAGAGGTGAAACACCAAAATTCATGCGGGCCCCTATGGGTAAGTTGGTACCTCAACTTCCCAGGGTTGTAACTTTTGCATACGACCTCCGTTTTAGGCGCGTGATAGCCCGTTGGAAAGTATTTGAAAGAACTACACATTACGCTGTCAAAATCTGACTCCGTCTACAGTTTGACTGTGGTGAGCCAAAAAAACATTGTTTAGGGCTCCAAAACGGCCCTGGAAGTACAACAAGATGTGATGATGTGAAAACATACAAAATAACCCAGTTGGATTAGGAGAGAGGCCACCAGTATCCACCTGGAAGATGTGTAGGGCTTCAGATAGCCCCAGATGTGTAAAACCCACAATTACAAAGAACTACAGAAGAATGTGTTGAACTAAAAATGGACAAGAGGAGCCAGTTGGAATAGGTGGGTGGCCACCAATATCCACCTGGATCAATCCTCCCCCCTTAGGAAGCAATGGTCTCCATTGCGTTGAGTTGCCCCGTCAGGTGAGGAAACTTCTGCTAGATTTGGCCCGGGGTGAGCCACTTGCCTTGGTGTAGGAGTTTCCCTGCCTTGACAACCGAATAAATCTGGATCCTCTGCTAGCGAGTGCCCTTGACCTGTGTGTCCACTATCTGATCAGTGGATGCTTGTGTCATCCAGTCAGGGTTGAGCTCTGTTGGTGTCAGTTGTTTTGTGATCTCTGAGGTGTCCAATAATGGTGGAAAATATGGTCGAAGGAGGTCCACATTGAACATTGGGTGCAGACCAAGGAAGGGTGGAGTGTTGAGCTCAAAAGCATTGGTACCCACAGCCTTGGTGATAGTTTAAGGCCCATAGCGAAGTGGGAAGAGCTTCCGATGGGGCCCTGTGAAATGTTCCTTCTGCAAATGTAACCAAACTTTGTCTACAACCTGAAACTAGTGTTGTACCTTGTTTTGATAATGGCATTGCTTGTACTTAGCATTGAATTTATGCAAAATCTCATGTACCTGTTGGCGGATTTGTTGAATACACTCAATGAATCTGGTGGCTTTGTCGGTATCAGACTGAACATGGAAAGAGTATGTTTGTGTGGTGGCAATAGGTAGTGCAACATCAATGGGACCCAAGGGTTGGAATCCCAACCCTACCTAAAATGGGCTATGGCCGGTGGAGCTATGAAGAGCCATGTTGTAACTATGTGGAACATATGGGAGACTCTCCTCCCATGTACATGGATGCTTAGAGTTGTACATGAGCAGGATGTGCACAATCATCTGATTGACGACCTATGTTTGGTTTTCTGTTTGGGGGTGGAAAGAAGTGGATTTAGTGAGCTCGGTGTCCAATAGTGACTAGAGACTCGACCAAAATGTGTTGAGGAACATGTTGTCTCGGTTGAAGATGGTGGTCTGTGGTATCCCAAAATGGACCCACAGTCGTTTGAAGAAGAGCTTGGCAGTATCTACCGTTGTGATATTCTTTTTTCATGCTGTGAGGATGGCCATCTTCGAAAATCGATCAACGACCACAAATACACAATCATTTCCTTACTTCGTGGATGGAAGACCAGACATGTAATCCATTGAGATGGATTCCCAAGGCTTCTCGGGAGTAGGAAGAGGAGTATATAAGCCTTGCTTCTTGATGGTTGGTTTGGTAATGGCACAGGCAGTGCAACATCTGATATATTTGTTGACGTCATGTCGAAGTTTTGGCCAATAAAAATGTTTCTGAAGAACGAAAACAATTTTCTCCATGCCAAAATGTCCTACCATCCGACTGTAGTGGGCTTCCCAAATCAGCTTTGCATGCTCACTTGTAGGAACATAGAGATGGTCAAGATGGCATAATAGTCCATCCTGAATGTGAAAATCGGTGACAGTCGTGCCTGAACCCAAGAGCCGATAGGTGGTGGCAAAGTCTGGATCTTACTAATAAAGTTGGGGCCACTCAGATGCCTCATGTCCACAGGAATGGAGCACAGTGGTGAGTGCAACCACGGGAGGGCGACTGAGGCAGTCAACGACACGATTTGATATCCTTGTCTTATACTTGATGTTGATATGGAACTACTACAAGTAGGTGGACCACTTCTGATGGCGGTTGTTTTGCAATTTCCCCTGTGTGTGTATGAACTCGAGAGGCTTGTGATCAGTGTCGATGATCGTCTCTTTTCCCAAAATGTAATGTTTCCATTGACAATAAGCTTGTACAATGGAATACATTTCCTTGTCATAGGTGTGGTATTTCCGGACAATATTTGTGAGTGTCTCACTATGGTATGCCATTGGATGACTGTGCTGAGTGAGAACTGCACCTACAACATAGTCAGATGCATCAGTCTCAATCTCGAACGGTTGTTGCAGATCGGGCAAGGAGAGTACTGGAGCTGGGAACAAGCGATGCTTCAGATCATCGAATGCTCGTTGTTGTTCCTTCCCCCACATAAAATTTTCCCTGCCACCACCCTTGGTCACCTGGCTGAGGGGCCATGCAATATGGGAGAATCCCAACATGAACCCTTGGTAGAAGTTGGTCGGTCCCAAGAAGCTCTGAAGCTCGATTAGTGTGGTCGGGGTTGGCCAGTCACGGATGACTTGGATCTTAGCTGGATCAACATGTACCCCATGCTCATCAACATTGTAGTCCAAGTATTGGACCATGTCCATGCCAAAAGAGCATTTTTCCAAGTTGGAATATAGGTTGTGCTGCCGCAAAGTGCTCAAAACCTGTTGAATATGTTGCATGTGCTCTTCCCAAGTTCTTTTGAAGATGAGGATGTCATCCAAATATACCACCACAAAAGAGTTGGTGAAGGGCCTCAATACATCATCCATCAACCTCATGAAAGTGGATGGTGCATTTGTTAAGCCAAAGGGCATGACCAACCATTCGAAGAGACCTTCTTTAGATTTGAAGGTTGTCTTCCATACATCAGTTGGTTTGATGGGAACCTGGTGGTAGACAGACTTTAGGTCAATCTTGTTGAAGAACTTTGCACCCTTGAGTTAGTAAAGAAGGTCATCAATCCTGGGAATTGGGTACCGGTTCCTGACTATGATTTTGTTTAAGGCATTGTAATCAATGCAAAGTCACCAATTCTCGTCCTTCTTCTGCACCAGTACAACCGGGCTTCCGCAAGGGGAGGAGTTGCGTCTGATGCGTCCCTTTTGAAGTAGCTCTTGGATCTGACGCCTGATTTCATCATTTTCCATCAGTGAGCGAAGATAGACTGGTATGTTAGGTAGAGTTGCACCAAGGGTCAGATCAATTGGATGCCTGACTTGGCAGTGCATTGGTAACCCAGTGGGCGAGGAGACGATGTCTATGTATTCTTCCACGATCTCGTCCACTTGCTTTTGCTGCAAAGAGAGGCTCTGTGTAGAGGCCACGAATGTGGTGACGATCTTCTGCTTACTGTGAGCACGGATCAAAAAGAATTCGAACTTCCTGGTCTGTTAAATGACCTTGCTGCATTGCTTAGCAGAGATTAAAGAAATAGCGGTAGGCAGCGCTACCTCTTGTATCTTGTACAATTGTCTACCCAAAGTAATAATAACACTGTAAGGTCTAGAATCATACACAACATGACGTTTCCACAAATATGGTTGTCCTAAAAAAACATCACACAATACCTCATCTTTTAAAGGCTTGATGTCGTAGGGCAGACGACACTATTGGCTAACATGAAGATCTCTCCCTTGGTGAAGCCAACCAATGGTGTAGGGATGCAGGTGTGGTGTCACTGGCAGGTCCATCCGCCTGACGACCTCTGCTGAGATCTGGTTCTTGTGATTGTTTCTATCGATAATGAAATGAAGTGGAGCCCCCTTTACCCACATCTGTGAGTGAAAGAGGCATTCCCCTTCCTTTAGTTCTTCTGGTTCGCTTGGTTGGACTTTGGTGGTAGCGAAAGTGGCACTAGGTTATGCATCGATAATCCACTTCCCTCCTTCTGGATTTGATTCGAAATCAGAATCGGCCTCTGAATCGAAAGCCTTCAGCTCGGCCATGAGTGACTGCTTGGAGCAACATTCTTCAGTGTTGTGCCAAGGGCTTTTATGGTACTCACACCATTCCCCCCTGTCCTTCTTTGTCTTCCCATTTCCCTTCTTGTGTTGCGGCTTGTACTAGTTGTCCTGAGATTGGCCATCTCGGCTCGGTCCCTTGTGTGGGTTGGGGCCACCTTTTCCCTGCTTTGGTTGTGAGGGGTTTGCAGATCCAAACTCTCGCCTCTTTTGCTTAAATTTCTTCTCGATCTTGACAATGTATCTATAAGTCATTCCCAATGAGGTGATGTCCAGAAACTCCATTTTTGTTTGAATGTATCTATGCAAACAGTCGTGGTATTTGAGAACCAGATGTCTCTCAGAGTCTTTGATACCCAATTTGGTGCGTAGGGTATGGAAAATATTGGTGAAGTTTGGTACTGTCTGGTCCCTTTCTTGTCCCAGGGTGGTCCATCTGGTGTATTGGTCCTCGTAGCTTCCAACATGGTAGTATTGTTCTTTAATGGTGTGCCAAAAGGAATCCCATATAGGGGCAACCACAAATATTGTAGATTCCTATACGGCCCTTTGATTAGAGTAAGTATCCCACCAACCCTTAACATGGGGGGCGACCTTGAGGAGTGTAAAAGTAATCTTTTCCCGATCGAAAAAATTGTGGACCGAAAAATACCCTTCGAGCAGATTCAACCATTTATCTACAGCATCTGCATCTATCAGTCCTTCAAATAATAGAATAACAAAATTTACTTGTACCTTGAAGGGGGTTTCATGGTCACTTTATGAAGATGTTTCTCATGTGGATAGTCGTCGAAGGATCTGTGCAATTTTGTGCATCATTTTGTTCCTTTGTCACGCGAGGGCTTCCTCGAGCAACATTTTAAAAGGATCTCCTACTCCATCATCTTTTTTTTCATCCCCCATGGTTTTTATTCAGGCTCGGCCCGACCGATCTTGTCACGACTTGATTGGTTCGAATCCCAACTTCTTATACCCAGATCTTGTCGGGGACATGCACGAAGAAAAATAAATGAAGAGCGGACCGCTCGGATACCACTGATCTGTATTTAGGAGTAGAACACACTGATTAATAGACTAAATACAATAAACACAGAGATATGAAGAACAACATAGATATCCAGTGAACAATATCTTCTATTGAATAAATGAAATAGGTTGAAAATGTAAAACAAAAGAACTGAAACACTTGCTCGAATGGTGGTAGTTATCTCTGAGAAGAGATGTGGATGCTACGCGCATCCGTTTGAGAAGAATGATTACAATGAGGCTCCATAGGACTTTTTTATATTACTCATGAATGCCAAACCCTAGACATCCAAAAACCTAACCCTAGGAGGTGAAACGCCAAAAGTCATGTGGGGCCCTATGGGTAAGTTGGTACCTCAACTTCTCAGGGTCGTAATTTTTGCATACGACCTTCGTTTTAGGCGCGTGATAGCCCGTTGGAAAGGTCTTTCAGAGAACTACACATTACACCATCAAATTTTGACTCCATCTACAATTTACCTATGGTGAGCCAAGAAAAAAATGTTTAGTGCTCCAAAACATCCCTTGAAAGTACAACAAGATGTGTTGACGTGAAAACATACAAAATAAGCCAATTGGATTAGGTGAGAGGCCACCAATGTCCACCTGGAATATGTGTAGGGATCCAGACAACCCTAGAAGTGTAGAACCCACAATTACAAAGAAGTACAGAAGAACGTATTGAACTAAAAAACGGACAAGAGGAGCCAGATTGAATAGGTGGGTTGATCCAGATTTAGGAGCGGAACGAACCGATTAACATACTGAATACAATAAAATCAGAGATATGAAGAATAACACAAATATCCAGTGAATAATATATTCTATTAAATAATGAAATAGGTTGAAACTGTAAAACTGCAGAACTGAAACACTTGCTCAGATGGTGGTAGCTATCTCTGAGAAGAGATGTGGCTGCTACGCACATCCGTCTGAGCAGAATGGATTACAATGAGGCTCCAGAGGCCCTTCTAATATTAATCATGAAGGCCAAAACCCTAAATATCCAAAAACATAACCCTAGAAGGTGAAACGTCAAAAGTCATGTGGGCCCTATGGGTAAGTTGGTGTAATTTGGTACCTCAACTTCCCAGGGTCGAAATTTTGCATACGACCTCCGTTTTAGGCGCGTGATAGCCCGTTGGAAAGGTCTTTCGGAGAACTACACATTTTGCCATCAAACTTTGACTATGTCTATATGTTGACTATGATGAGACAAAAAAACAACGTTTAGGGCCCCAAAACAGCTCTGGAAGTACAACAAGATGTGTTGACATGAAAACATACAAAAGAATCCAGTTGGATTAGGCGAGAGGCCACCCGTATCCACCTGGAGGATGTGTGGGACTTCAGACAGGCCCAGAAGTGTAGAACCCACAATTACAAAGCAGTACAAAAGAACGTGCTGAATAAAAAATGGACACGAGGAGCCATTTGGAAAAGGTGGGTAGCCACCAATATCCACCTGGATCAATCCTCCCCCCTTAGGAAGCAATGGTCTCCATTGCGTTGAGTTCCCCAATCAGGTGAGGAAACTTCTGATGTATTTGGTCCCAGGTGAGCCACTTGCCTTGGTGTAGGAGTTGCCCTACCTTGACAACCCAATAAAGTTGGATCTGATGTTGGTGAATGCCCTTGACCTGTGTGTCCGCTATCTAGTCAGTGGATGCTTGTTCCATACAATCAGGGTTGAGCTCTGTTTGTGTCAGTTGTTCGGTGATCTCGAAGGTGTCCAATAACGGTGGAAAATGTGCCCGAAGGAGGTCTACATTGAATATTGGATGCAGACCAAGGAAGGGTGGAGTGTTGAGCTCAAAAGCATTGCTACCCACAACCTTGGTGATAGTGTAAGGCCCATAATGAAGTGGGTGAAGCTTTTGATGGGGCTTGGTGAGACGCTCCTTCTTTAAATGTAACCAAACTTTGTCACCAACCTGAAACTGGTGTGGTATCATGTGTTGATCATGGCACTGCTTGTACTTAGCATTGGATTTCTACAAAAAAATTCTGGACTTATTGGTAGATGTGCTGAATTCGCTCAATGAATTTGGTGCCTTTCTTGATCGCATAATGGTCAGGGGAAGAGTCAGTATGTGCAGTGGCAAGAGGAACTGCAACATCAATGGGTCCTAACGATTGGAATCCCAGACCCACCTGAAATGGGCTATGGCCGGTGGAACTATGGAGACCTCTATTGTAACTGTGTTGGATATATGGGAGACTCTCATCCCATGTACGTGGATGCTTAGAATTGTACATGCGTAGGATGTGCACAATCATCTGATTGAAGACCTTTGTTTAGCCATCGGTTTGGGGGTGGAAAGCAGTGGATTTTGTTAGCTTGGTGTCTAATAGAGATCAGAGACTCGACCAAAAGGTGTTGAGGAACCTGTTGTCTCGGTCGGAGATGATGGTATGTGGTATCCAGAATCCAATGCGCACCGTTGATCCGGGCACTCTAATCCATGTCGTCCAGATTTGATTTCCATTTAAGCACAGACGCATTTGCATCCCAAACTTAGGACAAGTGGGTTTTCTACCCATTCCTTCGCATTTTGCCCCTCTTTACAAGAAATGTCACTAACATTAGGCTCCATGGGGGATAGAGTCATCCCTGTGATGCTCTAAGGACTCTTTTGCAGATTCAATGCCTTGTTGTTGGGTTATGGAGTCATTTATTAAGATGAAATAAAAAACAATATTTACAAAAAACAAAAGAGCCGACTACGGCTCACAAAAAACATTTTTTTAAGAAATGCCTATTTACTGGGCCACTAAAAACTTCTTTGCTTTCCAGATCCTGCAACCTGTAAGTGTTGTTTGAAAATAATTCAAAGATCTTGAAAGGCCCAAACCAGAGGGCATCAAACTTACTGTGCTTGCCCCTTTCCTGCCCGGGTGCATCCCATTTGAGCACTAGATCACCCTGCTCGAAATCTCTCTTCCTACTCTTCCTGTCAAAGGCTTGCTTGATCTTCTGCTGATGATCGTGGGCCTTGTTCATGGCCTGTTCCCTGATCTATTGTACTTCCACCATCTGATGAATCCTTCTGACCATATGGTCAATCTCTCCTTCAAGGTCTTGGAGGAATTTCGCCACAGATAAGGTGAGTTGTGTAGGGAAAACAACTTTTGTCCCATAAACAAGTTGAAAAGGTGAGATGCCCAGGGATTTCTTTGTTGTCACCCGATCAACCCATAGAGAAAATTTGAGCTTTGAATCCCAGGCCCTTTTATTGTCTTCCAATAATTTCTTAATGAGCTTGATCAGACTTTTGTTGGAAGATTCCGCCAGTCCATTTCCTTGAGGATAATAGGGAGTAGAGTGAATCAGTGAGATCTCATACTGTTCACAGAACTTGACTAGAGGCTCAGACTGAAAGGGGGAGGCATTATCAGTGAAAATTATGTTAGGGCAGCCAAATCTGGCTATGATATCCTCCAGGAAGCTGATAATTACTTTGTGAGAAGTGCTCCTGGTGGGGACAACTTCTATCCATTTGGTGAAATAATCTGTCGCAGTCAGGATCCACCTGTGTTGGCCACTTGAGGGAGGATGAATTTCTCCAATGAAATCTAATCCCCACTGTTGAAATGGTGTTGAAACTACTACAGGCTTTAATGGCAAAGATTTGAGTTGTTGCTTTCCTGAGAACTTTTGGCATTTGATGCAAGCTCTGATTTCTCTGCAGACATCAGGGAACAAAGTGGGCCAGTAATACCCAACCCGGAAGATATTATGAGCTGTGGTTTTCCAGAAATGATGACCTCCACAGAGACTGCTATGGAAATCAAACATAATCTTCTGGGCCTCTTGCGGGTCCAGACACCTTAGAAATACCTCTAAAGGGTCCTTCCGGTACAAGGCTTGGCCGATGAGGCAATATTTGATTGCTTTGAGCTTTAAAGCTCTTGCCTGGCTTTTTCCCATTCCATCAGGAGGCTTCAATTCTTGAAGGAAGTACAAGATATCCTTGTACCAGGGACATGCTGCTAGGGATAAGGCACTATGAGCATCCTTATTGGATGATTCGACTTGCGGATTTTCTGAACAGGCGTTGATGAAACTAATCCCCAAGGGTTTGCAATTGGACTCAGCTAGCAGCTTGGCTAAACCCTGCCCCTTTATCAACTTGGTGGGCTTAATCTCCAAATTGAACTCTAGGATCTTGGCAATCCACTTACCTCTTCTTCCGTCTATGTAAGGTTGTATCATAATGTCCTTCACAGAGGCCGAAGAAACATATGCAGTGATCCTTGAGTGCAAGACATAGACTCTGAAAGATTTGAGAGCTTTCACCAAGGCATAGGCATGCTTCTCCATGATCTCGTACCGGAGTTCTGCATCTCTCAACGCCTTGTTGTAGAAGGCAATAGGTTGCTCTCGCCCTTGATCATTTTTCTGCAACAAGACCACAACTATTGTATCATAAGAAGCAAAAGAAAAAATCAAGAAATCTCTGGAATAATCAGGACTGATTAGCACAGGTGCCTCAGTCAATGCTTTCTTTACTAGGATGAAATATTCATGTGATTCAGCAGTCCATTTGACTTCACTTCCCTTCCTGAGCATGGTTGTGATGCGTTTCACCAATTCAACAAAATTTGAGACAAATCTCCTCAGAAAAATTATCTTTCCCAAAAAGGCATGAACTTACTTCTTAGATCTGGGAAGTGACAGGGTCTGAATTGCCTCTACCCTACTAGGATCAATTTTCACCCCCTCTGCTGATACTATATGGCCTAACAACTTCCCTTCATTTATAGCAAACAAAGATTTCTTGGGATTTAGGGAAAGGCCAAACCTGCGACACTTCGAAAAAACTTTTCTCAGGTAGCAGCAGTGTTCTTTGTCAGACTTGGAGAAGACTGTTATGTCATCCAGATAGATCACCACAAACTTATCTTTCTCCCCAATGAAGGCTATGTCCATGGCCCGCTGAAATGTTGCTCCTGCATTCATCAATCCGAAAGGCATTTTGGCATACATGAATGTCCCCCAAGGAGTGGTGAAGGCCATTTTTTCTCTATCCTCAGGCATGACTGATATCTGATTGTAACCGAAAAATCCATCAATCATGGATATTCCAGATGCACCAGTGACCTTCTGCAACATGTGTACCATGTTAGGCAGGGGATAATTGTCTTTCCTTGAGCTCCTGTTTAGGTTCCTGAAATCAACACAGAGTCTGATTTCCCCACTTTTCTTTCTTACCGGGACCAAATTGTTCACCCAATCAGAATATCTCAAGAGGACAATGATTTGGGCATCTAACAACTTCTTCACTTCTTTCTCCATAACAGGCAGCAATATGGGATTTATCTGTCTCAGCTTCTGCTTGAATTGCTTAGCCTCCTCTTTTAATGGGATTTTATGCTCGATGACAGATGTGTCATACGTCTTGAGGTCTTTGTAGGTCCATGCAAACACATCAACAAACTCCCTCAACAACTCAGTATATTCAGCCCTCTGTTCCTTGGTCAAACTCCTTGACAACTTGACAAATGTAGGCTCCTCTGGTGTGCCAATGTTGCACTGAATAGTATCAGTGTCATCCTTCGTGGTCTCCCCTTTTAATGACACATCGTCTTTATCAAAAAGCCTCTCCAGAGGAACCAGTCCTCTTGGAATGTGGTTGTTGGGAAGCTACACAATGTTACGCCCTGCAATCTTATTCAGAAAATTACCCCCATCAAGCTTTTCTTCAGAGACAGAGTCTTGGTCGATATGCATCTCTAAAAATTCTTCGACAGTCTCCAAGAACTTCTTGATCTCGAGATCATCCTCGAATACCTTCCAATGTTTGACGTTTTCAGGTATGGAGGGCATGTATTTTACTTCTACATCATATCTAAATTTGGGCGGCAAGGGTACTTTGAAATTGCTTGTTGATGTAGCCAAGGAATCTGCCACTGTGTTCTCCTCTCTTGGGATGAAAGAAATGTTAAACGCTGAGAAGAAACTGTCAATTAGGTCCCATACCTCATTTATGTCACTCCTGAGTCGAGGATGCTTAGCCTGATAAGCGCTTTTGATCTGCTGGACTACCAACTCAGCATCTTCGAACACTGCTACCTCCCGGATTCCCATTTCCCTTGCAGCTCTTAATCCTAGGATGAGAGCTTCATACTCTGCCACATTGTTGGTAGCTTCGAATTCTAGTTTGTATGACAGGGATATGGTTTCTTGAGTAGGCGCCACAAAAGACACCCCAGCACCAACGCCTTCCCTGGAACAGGCTCCATCAAAAAACATTTTCCATATGGGGGTGACGGAGGGAGGGAATTCAAGAGGAGTGGTGGGCTGCTTTCTGAGCTTAAGAGGAGGCTCGAGAGCATGAGTGAGTTGCAGTAGACTGGAACCTAAATCAGTGTCCAAGGGAAAAATGGGGTGATTGGTGGGATTGGCTTCATCGTTGATTATATAGGCCAATTGGGCTTCTCTGTATAGCCTCCTATGTTCTCCCCCAAACACTGGGATAGTAGCATAGGTCAGGTCCATCTGCAAAGTTCCCCCCAGCCTTTTTATCCAAGATCTTGACAATAGCATACCGAACTTGGGGGGGACATCAACCACTCCAATATCCATGACCACACTTTTCATGGGCAACTGAAACAAGGTCACGACCAGATCTTTAATAACCCCTAGACATTGAAATTTCCTGGAGTCAAAGGAATAGAGGTCATGATAGGCTCGGGTGACTTCTAGTCCTAACTCTTTCATGACGGTTTTAGGCATTAGGTTGTGAGAAGCCCCGGAATCCATGAGGCAATTATGCAACACTTTATCATGAATGTTCAGGGAGGTGTAGAAGGGAGGGGATGAATCATCTCTATCTTCCACCATGGGGCCTAGGACAACTGTTGGCCTTTCATCTTGGAGGTTTATGGAGTCTGTGGGAGGGCATGAGGCTTCAGACTGCAAAAGCTCAGAGAAGCATTTTTTGAATTCTTCATGTTTGATTAGCTCGGTGAGGGGCACAGGGATTTTGATCTTTTGAATCTCATGCTCGAAATTAAAAGAATATGTAAGCTTTGGAATTTATCTTATTTCAGGAACATGATTGTGGACAATGGGAGAGAGGGGTTGAGACTTCTTACCTCTGTGACTGTCTGCTACTTCATTAGCAGGTTTCTCTGTTCTAGTGGATTGCTCAGAAACATCAGGTGTTACTCCCTTCTTTTGAGACCTCAGGTCATACCTGCCTCGGCGTCCACTAGTCTGGTTTTCCTTGCTCAGTTCATTTAGCTGACTGTTCATGAGAGACTCCTCGTATGCTGATTGAGTCAGATGAGGAAAAGGGGGAGTCTCTCCGAAGCAATGGATATTAGGTTCAAGCTCGTCTGTTTCCCCTTCTCCATCTTCGACCACAAAATTGTTCTGTAAAGGGGCTTGAATTCTCTGGTCTTCTCTGTCTCTTCCCCTCTCTCTGTGCATAGTCGGGGGAGCGATATTGTTTGGCCTCCTGAAACCTCCTTTATTATCGGTGTTTTGAGGGCCTTTGTATGCTTGCTTTCCTTCCACCTTCATTCTCTCCATCTCTGCAGACAGAGACTTCATCATCTGGGCCAGCTCGTCCACTAGAGGGTGAGGCATCAAGGAGCCAGAAGTCGAAGCTTCAAATCTTCCTTTCCTCCTTCCTGCGTCGGCCTTGTTCCTCAGTCTGTCAGCTGCTAATACATTGGATTCCTCTTCTATAGCCGCATCTTGCATTTGAGCTAAGGAGGTGGCTCTTCTTTCTCTTAATAAAAGACAGAAATCGGGGTCAAACGCACCAGCATAAGAAATCTTGGCTGAGGCTTCTGAAAGATTTATTTCAGCAGGGATTTTGTTATGCATTTTATTGAATCTTTTGGAGAAGTCAAAGACAGATTCTCCTTCCATTTTCCACAAGGATCCGAACTCTGTCATGTAATACATGAAATCTTTCTTATCTCCCCACTGCCTCAAGAAGGCATTATCCAGGGCTTCGATCCCAGCAATAGATCCGGGGGCCAAACCTCTAAACCATTTCCTCACCTCGCCATCCAGGCTCTGGACGAAGACTCTCATCCAGACATCTTCATTTTCAATGTTTAGGTTGT
>SNQJ01S0004680.1:421670-449231 GCA_010110895.2 Picea sitchensis | reverse complement strand
GCCCTCGATTCCAGACCCCCCCTCCCCTTCCGCTTAAAGGTAGAAAGGCGGGGGGGTCCGGAATCACCTGTGCGTCGTTGATCCGGGCTCTCCGATCCCTGCCGTCCAGATTCGATTTCCATTTAAACACGGATGCATTTGCATCCTGAACTTAGGACAAGTGGGTTTTTTACCCATTCCTTCACATTCTAACCCCCCTTACTAGAAATGTCGCTAATAGTACCATCCAGTGCTCTGGTTGGTGTACTTCTTTTCCTCCCTCCACCATGAGGCCATCACCCGGCTAGTGTCATGGCGCTCGTAGAACTTCATGAAAAAATCGGTGTTTAGCCACTCCTCAAGATCTCTAAGCTTGTAGTATTTCTAAACTTCCACCGATAAGAATACTCTCACACACCCACCATTGTCATCGTTGATTAAAAATTTAAGTGTGTCTGTGTGGTCGATGAGCCACTTCAGGACTTCAATATAGGGAAAAACATGGCTTTTTCTCGCCACCATATGCAGGTACGACCGTCGAATGTTTGGGAAAACTTCGTCGTTGAGCGCTCTTATATCTGGATCATTGTGTGGGACATATTATGGGTATTCCTCTCGGCTAATCTTGTTAAAGAGTTCTCCCCAATGTGGGCATGCCATCTTGGACCTCGTGCTTGCCTATGTATCTCCAAAGGCCAGAGGCTGGATAAAAACCTTCTTCATTGTTGTTTTGATGAAAGGTTTTGGCCTCGTAGTGTCTTCTAATTGTTTTGTGGCCCCTGAAGAGGAGCCTTCGCATACCTATGGTTCTTTCAACTTTGATTCCCTCGACGATTGTCTGGTGGTTAGTTTTCTTAGTGCAATTGTTCCTTCAACTAAAATAAACCTTCAAAGACTGTGTAAAAAACAAAACCGGATAGAAAACACATAATTTGCAGCCATGTAAAATTTACATACTTGGATAGATACATGTGAAGCTTGCTAAAACCTAGTTATTTTGATACTCATGGGATCTTTATAGCCTTCGAATTAATCATATTTCTTCTTCAAATGATATGAATTTCCTTGCGCACAGAATGATTTTGTTTACAACGGCTCAAGGGAATTTAAACCAGGGAAGAACTTATTGTGTCGCATCAGCCATTCAATTCGGGTGATGAGTGAAATTTAAAAAAATATGTTGCTGAATCTCTACAACTTAAATTCATTGTGGGTTGACGGCAGAGGCAAGGGGGCGATGTGGTCTATCGATGATTTTAAATGGTTGTTTTGATTGGCGCACGAGGTAGAAAATAATGAGGGATTTGGTATTTATTATCCCCTTAAATGCTAAAAATCTGCTCGTATCTAACGCTAAAACTTCCCATCGTGTCACTCTCTCATTGGGTGGATCAGGGATTGGGGATGTGCTATGAAGGTTTTTGTTGATGTAATTCTACAAAATCTCCGATACCGATCAATATCATCGTACAAAGTTGTTCTGGAAAAGTTGACTCGGAGGTGTGACTCAGACCTAGGGAACCAAGAATGACTCGGGGTAAAACTAGACCGTATGGTTCTCCAATATGCTAAAGACATGTGGCGTTGAAGAACGATAACCTAATTCGTGTGTATTAATCAGATTCGGGAATTTTCTTAACGTATTCGTTCTAAAATAAACCTTATCTTTTCGATGTCGAAAATGTATCCAGGGTCGGGGATCAACGATAAACCTATCAAGTGCTTTCTTCTGATAAGCTTCCTCAAAAAAGTATCGATGTCGAAAATGCATCGAGGATCGACAATCGAGAATACCCTTTAGCATGGAAAAAATGTTCGTTACGATCCTTTTAGGTTTTCCCCGATTCCAATAAGCACGTTGGGTATTCTATGTCCCCACTTCCCTTTTCAGGACCTTGATATGTTTGTTTCCCTAGGGGTATAGTTAACAGGATTCATCTCTTGGGAGGAGGCTGAATTTATTTCTTAACTAATGAGACATGGCCTTCTTTGCATCCTTTCATTTGGAACTCTATCATTTTGGATTCTTCAAAATTATCAGCTAAGGTTGGTTTGGAAGCCCTTTTCACAAACATAGAAATAGAAGTTGGGAGAGCATTAGTGTATACTTCGATTTGCAACTCCTGAGTAGGTTTAGCTTCGGGTTGGAATTTCTTTAAGATAGTGGTAAATATTTGATTGAATTCTTTAACCTTCTCCTTTGAACTCATGGTGGCGGCGAACAACTCAGCCATCAAATCTTCTGTAGTGTTTTCTTCTGCAAATTTATCTAGAAAATCCTTTTGAAACTTCGTCCAACTAGTTATGGATCCTACATGAAAGTTAAAATACCATGTGGAGGCCAAGTTCTCAAAAGTGTAGGGGAATAGCCTCCATACTACATCTGCATGTTGGACATTCATCAGTCTGATAGCTAGTATGAATTTTTTAATATGGTCTTTAGGCAATCCTGAGGTTTCAGGATCAAATTTAGGGAGTAACTTTTCTGAATGTCAGGGAAAGTTATTTACTCACCCAAGGATGGCCAAAGCATCTTTAGCCAACCAAGGTTGATTATTATGAGGTGGGTTTCCCCTTTCTTCATTATGATCATTGTTGTCTTCCATGTCATCTGATCCCGAGACTGAGTGTTCTGAATTAAACCCTTCCTCATCAGAGAAGTTGTTGGGCTCGGAGCAGTTACCATCCAGTGTTTCAGATATTAGGTTAAGAGGATGTTCAATTTCGGTGAGGGAGAAATATATCAGGTCTTCTACTGTGTGCACAAAAATCTAGTTGGGGGACTCGACCACTAGTCTTCTTATTTTTTTTCTTCGAGGAAGTAATGAAGCTAAGGGAAATGCATCAATCTGTTGAGCGTAATTTCTTGTGATTCTTTTGAATTGGTTCAATTCCTCATGAGGAAGAGCGTAAGGTATATCAGGGAACAAATGTTCTTCCTTGTGCTAGGGTGAGTTACTCATTTCAGGAGTACTCTGTGTGTGTGGGTTGTCTTGGGAATGACTATCCATGCATGTGGGTTGTTTTGAATCTATAGGTTGTGTGAAAGCTTTTGTAAAAACTATTGTCAGCCATTCATTCTTTGACCCTCCTTCTAGCGCCAACTCTGTTGAGGGGTCCTAAATCCCTTCAAAACAATAGTAGGAACCAAATCCACCATCGAGGCCCAATTAGACTCTGCAGCATTTAATGGTGGAATGGTTCTCCAGATCTTGCTATTCGACCAAACGATCGATGGGCTTTACATAGTGATTGACATGACATCTTCTTTTTAAAACTCCTCCTTATGTTTGGAAGTTCTCTTTTTGTATTTTCTCTTATAGATGGGACTAATACACGATAAATTCTAGTATAAACCAGTTGGGTAACAAAGGGAAAATAACTTAACGACTGAAGAAGGTTGAGTTCGGGATAACCCTTATGCTCAAGTGTGAAGACAATGATTCTTACACCTACAACAAGCCTAGTACTAATACATTAACTTGTTGTTGTTTCAATTACTAATTGAGATATGATTATCAGGAGAAAACATAAATGCAATAAACGATGGCAAGAAAAATAGTTTCCTTAACTCTAATCATCAATCACATATTAACACAACAATTTACTTTTCATCATTAAAGGTAAGAACTATAAAAAAATATTGAATCAAATAACTTATCAATAGATTCATAGGCTCTTACTCGTTACAACATCCATTCATTAGATAAAATCAGAAATAATTTTTCTTCAGATCCATTCATACACGCTTTTGATGAAAAACAAAAACGTGTTTCTGGTCCTTAACAAGACTTCTCAATTAAGGTAGCTCTGAAATAATTCTTTACAAATCCAAAATGAGGGTCTTTGCAAAAACCACCAACCCTTGCTAACAGGTCGATCCTCTTATTTATAACATATTCTTAACTAAAAATAAATACTAAAAGTACTGCTAAGTAAAACAAAAACTCACCACATGGCACTTTCATCTCTCATTATTTCTAAGAGTCATCACATGATCTCACTTGAGTGGATTAATCTTCTCGTACTCCAACCATTTGACGAAGAGATCCTCTCATGTGTTAGCATACGAGAATCTATGTTGTTCCATTGGGACCGAAAGGATCTCTTTTATCTCTACTGCATGTGCTCAATACTTGACTATTCTAGCACTTAACTACTGCAACATGGTTCAATATTTGATCGAGTGTTCCATGAACTGATGCACTTGTCCTGCTGCCATGTCTGCCACCTTTTCTACCTCTGCAACCCATGATGAGTCTTGTTCGACATGTAATTTGACTATGTCATACAAGTCGACAAAGTCCTCAAGTGTGCAGAATTTAGGGAGGTCAATGTCTCTCATTGCTTGGTCGATCTTGGTCCAACTCTTTTAACACTCGACCCATTTCTCTCGAATTTCCCGATGAGGTTCTTGATCCATTTTTACCCAATATTCGACCGACTTCTTTATGCGGTCAATGTTGCTTTCCCTAAGTACCTGGATGGTGTGCTCTTCGGCATCTCATCCCTGTTGAACCGCGTTGATGTAGTCGATCCTTTCGATGGATTGGTGTGCTTTCTCATACCACCTTTCCATATCCTTGCACGTCGTTGTCTTAATGACAGGTTCCAACCTTAGAGTGTATTCTAATTTTTTTGCGGCCCCTGGAGAGGAGCCTTCGCCTGCCGCTGGTTCTTTCAGCTTTGGTTCTGTTATCCATAATTTTGGTTGTCATGATGAAGTGATGATGATGGAGAAATCAAGCCCTTCACTAGAACAATTTCCTGAGAAAAGTTAATTTTGTCTGCTTCTAGAAATCATACTTTTAAAGGAGGTTTGCAGGCTACTTATATGTTTTCCTGCGAGAATTCATGATTCTCGCAGGCTGAATTAAGCTTAGGTGCGAGGGGTTCACACTGTACCTAACTGTCAGGGTGCGAACATCTTCTAAAGGAGGAAAAAATATAAATTCTCGAGCCTTCTAGAAGGGAATCTTCTAGAAGGGTGAGTTGGCATTCAAATGTTTGTCAAATATTGGTTTTCCTGATATCTTGGGATCATTCCTATCCAAGTAACTAATCTATTTTCTCCTATATATTGAGGGGAATGCTCATGGAAAAGGTTAGAAGCAAACTAATGAGATATTTATTGGAGAATTAGTGGAAGATTGTATGGAGGATTGATGCTACAGCAGCTAGAGATACCAGCAAGGTCATCAAAAGTGGCAGATTTTCTTCATGCATGAGCAAGTGTGTGTGTCGAAGCTAGGAGCCATCGAAAGGAGATCTACAACATCAAGGCTCATGTTGTAAGTTTCACTTTCTATCAATTTAATACAGTAATATGTTCCTTTCCCATAAAGATGATGTCACTTTATTACATAACTCCTTGATCATATGTATAGATTAGCTATCGAATATATTGATTTTCTTTCACTTTTATTGGTTTGTATTGTTGTGATCTAAACGGCACAAGAGCATTGGAGTGAAGCTTGGAACAACAGAGACCCAAGGAAACGTTCATAAGGTATGTTCATGATCCTTGCTTCTTAGTTCATTCGATAGTCTAGATCTAGGGAAAGAGTATTATTCTGTCCTGTTTTGTTCTAAATCCAGGTGGATCTAGGGAGATCGGTTTATGTCCGCACTTACGGATTTATCCTGAAACAGGTTCCCTCGGCGATCATCTGGTGGTTGGATTACTTGGTGGCATTGTTCCTGCAACTAAAATAAACATTCAGAGACTGTGTAAAGAACAAAAACCGGATAAGAAACATATAATTTGTAGCCATGTAAAATTTACAGACTTGGATACATACCTACGAAGCTTGCTAAAACCTGGTTATTTGATACTCATGGGATCTTTGCTGCCTTTGAATTACTCATCTTGCTTCTTCGGATGCTCTGAATTTCCTCATGGGTTGAATGATTTCGTTTACAATGGCTCAAGAGAATTTAAACTAGGGAAGAACTTACGGTGCCGCATTAGCCATTCAATTCGGGTGATGAGTGAAATTTAAACAAATATGTCATCGAAACTCTACAACTTAAATTCATCGTGGGTTGACGATGGAGGTGCAGGGTTGATGTGGTCTATCGGTGATTTTAAATGGTTGTTTTGATTGGTGCACGAGGTAGAAACTAATGTGTGATTTGGTATTAATTAGTCCCTTAAATGCTCAAAAAATGATCGTATCTAACACTAAAACATCCCATCGTGTCGCTCTCTCAGTGGGTGGATCAGGGATATTATATGAACGTTTTTGTTGATGTCCTTCTACAAAATCTCCAACATTGATCAATCTCACTGTACAATGCTTATGTGGCAAAGTTGAATCGGAGGTGTGACTCATACCTAGGGAAACAAGAGTGACTCGGGGTAAAACTAGACCATACGGTTCTCTAATCTGGTAAAGACACGTGGCATTGAAGACCGGTGACCTAATTCGCGTGTATTAATCGGAGTCGGGACTTTCCTTAAGTTATTTGTTCAAAAACAAACCTTATCTTGTCGATGCTGAAAAATACCAAGGGTCAGCATTCAGTGATAAACCTATCAAGTGCTTTCTTCGGATTAGCTTCCTCGAAAAGTCCTAATGCCAAAAACGCATCAGGGATCAGAAATCGAGAATATCCTTTAGGGTCTTCAGAATTTTTGTTGCAATCCTTTTCGGTTTTCCCCGATTCCAATAAGCGCATTGGGTATCGGCTATCAGCAATATCTTTTCTTTCTTTGTTAACGTCTATTTCCCTCGTCTTTTACCTAGGCCAAAGGGGAATCGGCTATCGGCAATATCCTTATGCAATACTTTGATGCAAAAAACAAATTCCTTTTGCCAATGCCGATGGATATCGGTGCTCGGTGACTGAGGTTTCTCAAGTGGTTCTTTTCCATCTTTGGATTCTTTTTGACGTCAAATCTGAGCGCGTCGGGTGAAGTGTTTTGGATGTTGATTATTTATTCAGGTGTTAAGGCCATTTAAGTCATGGGGTTTCATAATTTCAAAACAAACTTGAATAGTTGATGAGAGTCATGAAAGATAAGCAAATACAAAACATTTCTCAAAATGAAGTCGAATCAAACAATGCAAAAGATCAAGTGGTACCCAAAAAGTATAAAAATTGATAGAGGCTTTTTAGGGTGTGTTGAGTGCTCAAAAGGTCACTCTCATGTTCTACAGCATCCAAATACTCATTTCAAATCTGTTCTGAAAACTTCCCATAAGATTGAATTTTATCTTCCAGTTCTTGTGCATCATTAAACATTTGTTGCAAGGTAGAAGACCTCCTCTCCATCAAAAGAAAAGATAAGTCTGGATGGAAGGTTGTTTCATAACACAACATAGCAAAAAATTCTGAAGGTTGTATCCTTTTAGGCATCATGTAGTATGAATTAGAAAACCTCCTACTGATCATAAAGACTATTTCATTGCTCTGTCTTTTCATGGCACTGAACTCATAAAGGTATTGATCCAAGGACTTCCTCTCACCCTAGAACTTTAGAAAATCATCCTTCAATTCTTTCGATGAGCTAATGATCTTGGGTTGTAAGTGTATAAACCATTGTTTAGCATATCCTTGCAATGATTGAGAAAAGGCTCTCATACAAACATCATCATGCTCAATTTCAAAGAAATCTACAAAATGCTCAAAAGAATGAATATGTTTCTCAGTTGTATGGTTACTGGGTTCTCCATCAAATAGAGGTAGGTATTTATAGTGCTTTGGAGGAAAATGATGTAGAATATGAGGTAACTGAAGTGGTTTGTATCTCTCTTTGATCTTGGAGGGTTGAGGCTTAAGCATAGGAGATATGATATTTGCTTGGGTATATTGAGCTTTATCACATTGATCATGTACATCATATAATTCGAATGAAAGCTCTTGGTTAGGATCCGTTATGCAAGGAACATGAGATGTATTTACAACTTTAGAAGAAGGATATACAAATGTATATTTCTGGTCATCATTAGGATACATTAGGTAAAGACAAATTCTTTTAACATGTTCAGGAAATTACAAGAGGTAACTGATGAAAAAGAATAAAATCTCTTGGAAAAAACTAAAGCTTTGATACCTGGTTTTCCCATGATGTCCTTCCATGTCTCTATCAATGGATCTTGTCCCCCAGTGGATTCTTTGGATCTAATTGAAGCATGATTGGAGTCGCCAGGTGAATGGTATAGCCTTCTTTATGTTTGACCTCTTTTCACTATCAGAAGTCAAATCTGATCTTTGTCATTTTACCCTAGGGAAGATTTCACCTTCACTCCCCAGTAACAATGCCAAAATGTTAGCACTATGTAAATTTCTTGGATGAGGAATAAAATCACAAAGGTAACCTCAAAACCACTTTAGAACTGAAACTAACCTTTTCAGTTCAGAGAGGGATCTCTCTTGTCACTTGTTTTCTTGAAGATAAGTTTTCTTTTAAGGATCAATGGCTAGGTATTTGATTAGATGAAGAGATTTATAAAGTTTGATGGTAAGCATGAAAAGGAATCTATTGGGCAATGGAGCCAACTTTGAATCAAATGGAACTATCAGTGACTAGTGGTAGAACTATCAAAGAAGCAGAGGCTAGATAGGTGACAATATTTCAGTTTAAATATTTTTGTTGTATGATGGAAGAAAGAGAAAACAAGTAACCACATTCATAGCACCAACTAGGATGAATTATGATTGAGTTAAGAAGAGATAGCAATACTTAAATTGTTTGAATCTAAAGCATCAATATCAGATGAATTCTAGACCATTAGCTTTCCAATTCAAGAATATAAAGGTTCCAAATTAAATGAGGAAAGAACACAAGAAATACATACATAAGAGAGAAACACAAACTTCAGATCACCACCACAAGAATCTATGGTATGAATAGCATTGTACTTCTGCACTAATGTTTCATTAAACTTCAAAAAATTACAAAGTATTCAAGACAAAATGTCCTCCACGCTTCTTCCAACTCCTTAGTCAATCAAAATTACAAATATATATAGAAAAGACTCTTCCCCAAGTTGAGGAGGTCGAGCTCAACTAATTCCCAAAGTTGGATCTGGATAAAAAATTATAGTAAGACATTTAGAACTTCTTGCTAGGAAATAGGAATCAATTTTCTAGAAAATAGGGGTCAAAGATAACATCATATCTCTCAAACCATGATAGTTGCTACAAATCTGAGAGAGGTTTTTGTATATGAACTCACTCTTGAGAAAATTTCTTTTAGCTTTCTATAATTCCTCTCCAGAGTCTCAGGATCTGAGCCCAAAGATAATGACTAAAACATGAAATCATTAAATGTTTAAATATGAAAAATAGGATCTAAAGATCCATTTGAATATTCCAAACCATGACACATGTGAAGAAACTAAGAGATTTTTTGTGAATGGGCATGTGCTTGTAAAAAAACTCTTTCAGTTTTCAAATATTCCTTTCCAGCATCTCGAGATCCACGCCAAAAGATAATGACTAAAACATGAAATCATTGAATGTTTAAATCTGAAAAACAAGTTGTAAAGATCCATTCGAATCTTCCAAACCATGACACCTGTGAAGAAATGGAGAGAGGTTTTGTGAATGGGCTAGTGCTTAACAAAGTTTTCTTTCATTTTTCAAAGATTCCTTTCTATGTGTTCAAAA
This sequence comes from Picea sitchensis, assembly GCA_010110895.2. Classification (NCBI taxonomy): domain Eukaryota; kingdom Viridiplantae; phylum Streptophyta; class Pinopsida; order Pinales; family Pinaceae; genus Picea; species Picea sitchensis. The sequence goes on along the minus strand of SNQJ01S0004680.1, from coordinate 439,634 downwards.
ACTAAGTTTTAAGTTGATAGTCATTTCCATAACTTTCACATCGAAATTGCATAGTGAACTTGCGTAGCGAGTTTCCTTTTGACATTTTCTTCTATTTTTTGGCTTTGATTGATGGTTGAAGGTCATTGATTGATAGTTTGGCACTTGAGATGATGATAATATTCTCTAGGACCACTTCATTACCCTTTCAAACACCATTTTCTTCAACATCCTAAGATATGTCAAATACTTGATTCAGACTTTGACCCTTGAGAAAATTATAGGACACTAACAAGACAAAGAAAAGAATTAAGGTGTCGATGATGGATAATGGTAGATAATTCTATAAAAATAAATTCAAATAATTATGTAAGAAGTGTGTTATAGAAAGGAAGAAGACTACTCCATACACACCTCAGCAAAATGGATTTGCAAAAAGGATGAACAAGATGTTGATGGAAAAAGCAAGGAGCATGCTCAGTGGTGTCGGATTAGGAGAGGAATTCTGGGAAAAGGCAGTGGGTACTGCATGTTACCTGGAAAATCAATCACCCTCATCAACACATGATCTAAAAATAGAAGGATGACTTGTTATGCTATGCAAGCACCCCTACTTCATTAAAATAAACTTTACAGGACCTTGCTTCATGTGTATAAATATGCAAGATAAAAACTTATGTGTTAAACTCATGTATCTTCTTGTAAATGCTTATGTGTGAGAAAATGTTCTTTTAGATGGTTAAATATGTACTTTAAACAAATACAAAACAACTCAACTTGCAGCAAACAAACCATCAAAACTCAGAACAATCACAACATGATAAAGGAGTTCACCCCCCTACGAGCTACATCTCCTTGAGCCTCCATAATGGACTTGGCTCTCTGGGATTAATTAGTCAAAAGTTATTTTACAAGCTGCTGCTCAACTCCAATGGAAAAACAAACTGTACCATTGAGATCAGAACACATAAAAACCCCAAAAATNAAAAACCCCAAAAATGACTAATACAACTCTGAAAACGGATCATGGCTCATCCGGGCATGACCTCTTCTACATGTGGCCATAAGCTTCCCTGAGCTTCTCTTTGGAAAAAAACACCTGTAAAAGTCCTCAACAGCCTCTGAAACCTGTCCCAATGTGTTCAGAGAATATCTATTAGCCAAAAATGATTATTCAATCACAGAAAACAAGCATAGGCTCACCAAACCATGTCCTCCATCAAAGAGGGCTTGAAGTTCCCTGGAGCTTGCTGAAACTTCAATGGTGAAAAAATTGCTGAAGAAGTCTTCAAATAGCTATGAAAATGGCACCAATGGATCCAGCACGTCCTAAAACCCCTGGCTGGGCTTTTACGGCACCTCAAACGGCCAAACGATGAAGAAGTTATGCCTCCTCCATTTTCCTCCTTCAAGCTTTGCTGGAACTAGTTCGCCAAAACGCACCTCTGTGTGCATGAACCTGGAACACGCTCCCAATGCGCGTTATAACCTGGCATCGGGCACAACTGCGCCAACGGTGCAAACCGTAGAACGGTTAAGGTGCCTCCAGCCCCCAACCGCCTAGCACTTGGGCATATGGCTCATGAAACCTCGGGCCAAAAGAAAAGAGCCAAACGGTTTTAAAAAAACCCGTGCCAACTGTTGAAACCGCGCGCATAACTGTGGTAACCAACCCACGCGCTCCAAAACACGGCACAATACACATAAAACCAAGGGTTAACAAACCCCGCGCACAAAACTACGCGCAATATAATATAATAACACAATGTTATAACCCGCGCGGATTTAACACAATGGTATAAATATATGTCGCACCATATATTAATAAAACTTTGGTATATAACATATAGTGTATATGTATGGATCATGCATTTTAAAATCCATGCAAATGCATATAAATCATGGTCATATGTTAAACCAACGTAACCATGGGTCGGGGCTTAAGCCCCGGCCCGCCCCCTTTTCAAATCAAAACAACACACAAATTTAATTACAAGTGCGTTGGAATATGAAACAAGAACCATGATCGGAACTATTGGTTAGCGGAATGTTGTAAGGACTTTGTGTTATGGGAGGTCTGTGGGTCGAACCCCGCGGCCTCCATTACTTTTACAAAGTATATATAAACCAACCAAATGAGGGACACGTGGCGCCCAACCATTGGGCCACGTGCCCTCTTCTCATTCGCTTCCAATACGACACGTGTCAACATGTTACTGGTCCACGAACATTCAACCAAAATGCGCCATGTCATCAAACTGCCACATCATCTGTACGGTCGCCACATCAGCTGTACGGCCTCTACCACGTCAGTTGTACGACCTGCCCAGTCAGCATCAAATTTTTGCCTGTTTGGCTCGACGAACAGATCGCGATAACTTCTCCATACGGACTCCGTTTGCGAAAGTAAATATACCGCCGGAATCAGGAGAACGAGACGGACGCAATGGCACCGTTTTCCTCGCAATCCAAGCACTTTGAAAATTGAGCAAATTTTTGCCCCCTGGTCCAGATTTTGATCAACACAGGATGACAAGAATCCACATGAGGTATGGACTAGTAAGAAACCCTCTCTTACACATCTCAAAGTATTTGGTTGTGATGCCTATGTTCAAGTTCCAAAGGAAAACAATAGTAATATAGATAAAAAATAATAAAAAGTGTATCTTTATTGGCTATAAAGACGGTCTGAAAGGTTATAAACTTTGGAACTCGGAAAATAAGAAGGTAGTGTATAGACAAGATGTGGTATTTATAGAAATCAAAGATGTTGTCAAATAGGAAGTCCTACTAAGGGAGGAAGAACCAGAGAAAATAGAGTTTGAGTTAAAGGATAATGAATCAGACTCTGTAGAAGAACATGAATCAGAAGAAGAAGATCCTCATACTCTAGTATTGAGGAGATTTATTTGGGAAAGAAGGAAACTGGAAAGGTATATGACACATTATTTCCATTCAATTTTATTTTTGTCTATTATTGATGATAATCCTAGAACTGTTAGGGAGGCAGTGGATTCAAAGGATGGAAAACTATGGAAAAAATCCATGGTTGAAGAAATGGTAGCCTTGGACAAGAATGAAGCTTGGGATGTAGTGGAGTTGTCGACTGGAAGAAATCCCATTGGAATAAAATGGGTGTTTAAGAAGAAGTTGGATGAAAAAGGTAAAGTGGAGAAATATTAAGATTGGTTAGTAGCAAAAGGTTATTCCCAAGTAGAGGGAATTGACTTTATTGAAAATTTTCTCTTGTTGCCAAGACAACTTCTATTAGATTTCTTTTATATGTAGTTGTTGCTTTTGATTTTGAAGTAGAACATATGGATGTGAAGATCACATTCCTACATGGGGAACTCGAAGAAGAAATCTGCATGAAGAAGCCAAAAGGATTTTTTGTGAAGGGAAAGAAAGCGTTGTTATGCAAGATAAAAAAAGCCTTTGTATGGGTTAAAGAAATCACCAAGGATGTGGTATACAAAATTTGATACTTATATGTTGGAATTTGGCTTCACAAGGAGCAAAGAGGATCATTGTGTGTATTTCAAATCAATCAGTGATCATCTTATTTATGGTATTGTATATGGATGATATGTTGTTGATAGGAAACAACAAGGAAATTATCTAGGATGTCAAAACTCAGTTGTCCTATAAATTTGACATGAAGGATCTTGGTGCTGCAAATTAAATTAAAAGAGATAAGGAAAATAGGAAACTATGGTTAAATCAGAGAAAATATGTCAAGACAATATTACATAGGTTTAATATGCAGGAATGTAAACAGATCAGGGTTCCTATTCCTGTAGGTGTAAATTTATATGCAGATCAATGTCCCAAGACATAGGAAGTGGAAGAGGGCATGTCTCGTGTTTCATATGCTAGTGTGGTTGGTAGTTTGATGTATGCAATGGTCTGTACTAGACCAGACATTGCACATACTGTTGGATTTTTGATTAGTTATATGTCAAAAATAGGGAAGGAGCATTGGACAATAGTAAAGAAGGTTTCCAGGTATTTGCGCTGCACTACTAGTTCTGGATTGTGCTACCAAGGAAGACCATGATTGGACAAAGTGTTGGAAATACATGGGTTTGTTGATGTAGAATGGGCAAGAGATATGGATCACAAAATATCTACAAGTGGGTATGTGCTTAACTTGTTTGGAGGAGCAATCAGTTGGATGAGAAAAATACAGGTTGTAGTGGCACTCTCAACTACAGAAGTTGAATACATGGTAGCCACTCATGCAATCAAGGAAGCAATATAGTTACAAACATTTTTTTTAGGTATTGGTTTGGTACAAAAACATGTAAGGATAGATTGATATAGTCAGAGTGCAATATTCTTGGCGAAGAACTCGACTTATCATTCAAAGACAAAACATATTGATGTTCAATATCACTTTGTGAGAGACATGGTTGAATACAATAAGGTGTTGTTGATGAAGGTGGAAAATTTGAATAATGTTTCACATTCATTGAAAAAATTTGTGAGCAACGAGAAGTTCTCCTAGTGTAGAGAAACAATGGGCATTTATTCCTTGGATTGTTGACTATGTAATCCCATAACCCCTTGTAAGAAAATAAAACAAGTGAGAGAATGTTGGGTATGTGTTATATTCTTTGCATGACTAAATGTAGTTTCCATGTCATTTCAGGATTGTGTTAGGTCACAAGGGGGAGGGAACCCCTATGCACATGGGTTGGGAGGCAGTGCCCCTGAAAAAAATGGCAGTTTTTTGCTTCTATTTTTAGCATTTTTTCGGCACATGGTTTTCTCCGATAGTTTTCTAATTCTGGCTAAGGAATTAGGGTTGTTGACTAATCTGGGTCAATGAATTAGGGATTTTTCATACTACAGGATCTTATATATATATTGTATTGTAAACATTGAAGATACATGATGAATACAATATTAGAGGTGCGACTCTAAACAAAGTGTTGTTTTTCTCGGTTTGGGTTTCTAGGGTAAAATCTATGTGTAATGTGTGTATATGCCATTGTATAGTTATGTTTTTAATAAGAATCTGTTTGCAATAATTAATTTTACAATATTAAAATCTACATCAAGGCCAACTCCTATGCTAAAGGACTTTGGAAGGCTTCCCTGACACAACAACTTTACTCAAAATGAAATATACCAGTTCCCTAAACAATAATAAGATGAAGGGAGGAGTTAATTATTTAATATAGTTGATCAGAAATAATATATATCAAATCTAAATAACAAATATCAGCAGACAAAACCCACTTTAAAGGTGTCAAATAAATCAATAAAATAATGCAATTTAGAGTGGTGAAAAGCCCTTACCAATTTCTTAGATCAAATCCTTGTTATTCATCTTGGTAATGTGGTTTTTATTAACTTATTCTTTGTTGTCCTAAGTTTTGGATCTACAAAAGGTGTAAATAGAGAAAAAAAAAAAACAACAAGAAAATTGGCCTTTTGGAGGCCTCCCACTTGCCTCCCACAAGTGATAAGCACCTTATATCACTATATATGTGGGCTAACAAGCTAGGGAAACAAGTTGTTGATGGTTTCTTATTCCCAAAGCTTTGTATTTGTAACAAAATTTTAATTTCCAGCAAGCTAGAAATCATTATGTAGATTTGGGGTTCAAATCCCTCTAGGGTCAAAACCCAGAAAATATTTCAGCCAACAAATTGCTTTGATTTGGATAGAAATTTGTTGATGTATTCTTTAAAAAAAAATGATATCACCTTGGAAAACAAATCTAAAAATAATACAGGGGTTTCTTGAGTTATATGCTTACTTGGACTCTCTGTATGAGGGAGGAACTTATTAGATCCGATGTATGTTTTGTTGTTACAATCTGTATATATGCACAATTCCTCAAAATACCCTTGTGAAATATACAATGTATTATAGAAAACCAAAGGGTTTGAGGTAAATATGAATCCTCTATGGAAAAATTCCCAAGATCTACTAGCTAGAAAGATATAAATTTTAATGCAATCTAGAGTAAAATATTTTGGTATTTTTATGTTTTTATGAAATAGAAAATGAAAGAGATTTTGGAAATTTTTTAATAATGATGGTTGAATTATGCGACGCTTACCTTGTCTTTTTCTCTTACCTCTAACACGACAGATCATGATCACAACCCCTCTTAAGTTGGCTTTAGTATTTGGACGAGAGATTGAGTCTGGAGTCGAAAAGACTAATCGCCCCCCAATTCTCATCTAGAATAATTAAATCACTCTTTAATATTTCTAGGAAATATCCCAATGGGAATAGTTTCCTGGATTGAATTTGATGCAAGTGATATATTTCCCTAGGTGAAGATACTCTCGACAAGAGCTTGTCCACCCTTAAGGTTTGAACTACTAGACGCCAATAAAAGAAGATGATGGGATCAAGAGTCCAAAATCCCTTCTTCCACATGTTTATGTAACCCTTCAATGGATCGATCCACTTGATCTTGTAAATGAAACAATCACAATAACCCCTAAACCAAGAAAGAGAAGCATAGAAGAATCAACCAATAATGTGCTAGAAAATAAAAGTTCAATAATATGGCATTATGATCTCACAAATTGTCAAGCACCTAATTGGGAGGAGGAACTATCTTTTTATAGACCCTCTTTGCCACGACTAGTTTCCCTCTCCCAATTAAAAATATTTGTTTGACCATTGTTGATATCTTTGCAACGACTAATTTCCCTTTCCCATTTAAAAATATTTTTTTTGACTTGTCATCAACCATGGTCATATACTAAGTCAATTTCAATGAAAAACATTTTTACATAAAGTTCACCTGCAAGGGATTGAATTTGACCTAATAGGAAATGTATGGCTTCAATGAAGTTCCAAAGTCTCCTTTGTTGACTAGAACGACCCAATTTTTTAACCCAATGACTATAGAAAGGTCAATTTAATTTATTAAGGCTCAATTTGTTAAGGAGAGGACCGTTTTGATTATTGAACACTCATGGCTAGGGTGAGTGGGCTCGATCGTCTTTAAAAAAATCCACCTAGACTCCCACAACTGCTTTGACTGCTCCACGGCTGGATATAATTAGTGCCAACTCCAACATTAACCGATTTGAATAGGAAAATTTAGTTTATAATCTCCACGACTTGAATATGTTATGTTGACGACTTCTTCTAATCCATGGCTATGTTAGATGGATTTGATAAAATGGTGGGTCCTTTATATGTTGGGTTAAGTGGCTCACATGGAACCCACGATTAATTAAATGATGCAATTTTCTTGGGCATGGTGGATTTGAGTTAGAATCGGCCCCCACCTTTAAACATGTATCATCCAAGGTCAAGTGCACCCCCCCTTTCATGTATCGAACCCTTCAATTTATAAGTGGTCATAAGATGGTGACCCATTGTATGAATATTTTTAATGCTTTGATATCACCATTTGGAACTTCAGAGTGTGCCTTCTTCATAACATGTTGTTTACACTTGATTTAGGGGCGACCCCTTTCTTTCCATGCTCAAACTAAGTCAATACCATAATAATGTTGTCATAACATTTTAATATGACATCACATTTTATTTATAATAATTTTTCTTTTGTCCTTTCATATGGTTAAAGTGGTAAATGCAAGGGGGTGGCCCCTTTACCAAAGTAACCTTGTTATGATATGCTTTGATATGGCTAAACGGGTGAATCCTTTGCAAAAATCTTTTCACTTTGCCTTCCTTCATGACTTAGCAAATAAGTCCAAATTTTCCACCATGCTAGCAATATAATCCATCGATGCAATGATCAAACCTTCATAAAATGTGTGCTCAAAACCATGAGGCTATGAAAAATGGATGACCCCCTTTGATTTTTCCTCGAGAAACATGAGATGTTGTGAATTGTGAGACTACGATGTTGAGAACTCTAAAGTGATAAATGCACCAAGGTCAAGAGATGAATACATACTCTAGACACATGACCATGTGGGAAATGACATAGGTGTACAAGGTCATGGGCGTACTAGCCCTACAAATTTGATCACCCCTATAATACAAATCAATGGATCCAAAAAATCTTGTTTCCTAATATATCCACCCCAAGACCTCCAATCCTATCCAGGACGAAAGGAGATGAGAATGGGTACTAGAAGGAAGGAGCACGACCAAACTCCAAGGTATAGAAGTCCATAATACAATATCATCCATATGGCCTACAAGGCTTTAACTTGTATCTTCCTAAGCTTACAGTGGTGTGGCCAAGTGAAAAATCATAGGGTACCTCTCCTGGAGGTAACAAGACCAATTTGAAAAAGAAGCTCACTCAATCAATAAAAGGAATATAAAAATTTTGAGGGGACCCTAATGAGGATTCCTTGTCTTTGGCTCTTAGTATTATAGAAATTGACAATGCATAAATGAAAAGACCAAGTCATTCACGTGGAGAAATCACATATTTCTTTCATAAGCGTGTCTCTTGGTCAAAAAAATTGAAATTGAAATATATCTAATTAATATAATAGATATACATATAAAAGTTGTGTGTGTGTGTGTTTCATGTTTCATGGGGCAGACCCCTACGTTTTGTTTTGTGATGTTTTTCAGTTTTGTGTTTTTTGGTGTTTTTTTTTTAGTTTTTGTGAGTGGGCCCCTTTAAGGGAAAGAAAGTGAGAAATGAGAAAACATATACACAATAAAATAGTGTCAGTTCACCCTCCCTACTAAACTTGGAGTTAACCACGGTAGTTATGATGGCATGGAAACCCAACCATCACCTAATCACATGGTTATGTTCCTTTAGCCTTCGACTTTCATGTCGTGGCACTTATAGAATGGAATATATATATATATATATGATGATGATGATGATGATGAAATTGAATATGCTACTCAACCCAAAGGAATGGGGTTGAAGCACTTTGTGAGCCGCATAGCCGCCATGTGTAACTGAAACTTCAATCAGTTCCTTGGTTAGTGGGATGGAAATTTATAATGAAGTTTAAATTATGATAAATACAAAGGAAAGAATATTGATCTCTAGAACGAAAAAATATTGAAAACAAATATTTTATCGTGAGAATTAATGGTTCATAATGATGTGTGTGAAATATTATGGAAAACTACGTAAACACAAAATAAAATGAAATTATGGGTGTGGGAAGAGATTTTTACATGGTTGTTCGTTGTTTTTTCTTGTTGTTTTATTGGCTCCTTTGCCTCAAATAGGTCTNTTCATAATGATGTGTGTGAAATATTATGGAAAACTACGTAAACACAAAATAAAATGAAATTATGGGTGTGGGAAGAGATTTTTACATGGTTGTTCGTTGTTTTTTCTTGTTGTTTTATTGGCTCCTTTGCCTCAAATAGGTCTACAGATGGTTCCCTGCTGCTTAGGTGAAGTAGAACAATAAACTGACCAACTTCCTAGTAGGTTAGCAATGATTTTTAGTGTCTTTAATGAACAAAAATAAAAATAAAGGAAACAAAAATTAAATATACAAGTATAACAACCAACAAAGAAGGCTTTCCCGGAAGGGTAAAATGAGCAAAATGATCAATTTACCTGTTCAAGGAAGCAACCAGACACACACAAAATTAAAATTAAAATAGAAGAAGAAGCGAAGGGGAGTGAGACAACTATAACCAACAAAGAAAGAAGAACTTGAGGGTTGTCCTAAGGTACCACTAGACCTCCTGGATGCTAACTATGGCTAGTATGATTGGCTCATTCCTTAAATCTACACAAAAATAAAAAATAAAAGATATACAAGAGTTGTTAGCAAGTAAAAACAAGCAAGTTGAAAACCCGAGGAAATGGTAAGAAATACCTAGCTAACCAATCCCTCACATAGATAGATAACATAATCTGTATCTACAACTAGCCCTCAACCAACAAGTATTTAAATCCCAACAACAGAAAGAGAATAAGTAAGCACAATCACTAAGAACCCCTGAGAAATTAGTAGAGCATAGGTACTATATTCAACAAGCCCTCCTTAATAGAAATGGATTCCTCTTATTTATAAGAAAAGAGGAGGATAGGGTTAGGTCAAAATACACTTGTCACTTTGGAAACGTGACAAGTGGACCAACCCTAAAAGTTCTTTTGTCATTTTTAAAAAAGTAAATCAAATTAGATTTTATTCAAAATTGAAATTACATTATTTTATTCAAAAGAAAAACATTTAAGGAAATCATCTTTTGGAAAAAATTCCTTGAGGGAAAAACACAGAATTTATGCCACGTCATCATTTGCCTTGTGATTTCCATCTCCCAAAGGAACTTTTGATTGTTTTCCATGGACTTTCAACTGGAGATTAGGTGAATTCATGGTGTCAAAAAGGCCATCAATGGTTATTGGATTCACCAGGGGTGTGGGCCCATTGTTTAAATATTGACCAGTACTGAGAGGGGGAGTGAATCAATATTACTTCTTTTTCAATAATTTAATAAATTAAACTTATTAATCACAACATTTGATCAACAAGATGTATTGAAATAGAAATTTATTATAACAAACATAAAAGGTACAAGTTACAATTGTGTGAGAGACACCAATCTCTCTTATTTTGAGCACCAACTCAAGGAGACACCAATCCCCTGTTTTAGAGCACCAACTCCCTATTTTTAGAGCACCAACTCTAGGAAGCACCAACTCCCTGTTTTAGAGCACCAACTCTAGGAAGCACCAACTCCCTATTATAAACTTCAATCTGTAGAAGACACCAATCCTCCCTTACTCCTCCCTTCCACCCTTTGTGAATATCTTCAACATTCTTCCTTGGACATTGTTTATGTTTGATCTTCTAGAGACCATAGAGACACTTTCCTTCTTACCATGTTTCCTTGTTTATATAGTCTCTCAAGAGGTATATGATTGAAAGAATGTGTCTATTTATAAAAGAGCAAATGAACCAATGTGTCTTTTTAATAATAAAACATTACACCTCTTCATTTAATTAACATAAATGTTGACAATAATGTTTATTAATTAATTTTAATTTAAAAAGGTGTCCAAATAAGACAATGTTTTTCATAGGAAGATTCTGGAGATGTGGAAACGAATTTGAAAATTCTACAACATGGGTTTTGTGCAGAGCATGCCCAATTATCTGATATGAGGGAAATTTCCTCAGAAAATGTGCAAGGTGGATGGTATAGGAGGTTATTTGAAGGAAACTTGCCTAGATTTACTGTTGTGGCCAGCTTCTAAACTTTCCAAATGAAGCATCCACTTCAGCAACAGAGAATTGGTCACATATCCACATTCCTGCTTTATCATCAAGATAACATAGTGGACTCAAAAATTATAAGAGTATATTTTAAATGACGTCTTCGCTTCCACATCTGTGTTGACTCTGGTCAAATTTTCACGTCCAATCCTATAGTGTGGAGTTCCAGCGAGTTGCAACACTCATCCTGTACCATGGATTTATAGCGAGTTGCAACATTTAATCTTGTAGCCTAATCCTACAATTTTTGAAACTTTGATCCAGTGATCTAACGATCACAATGAGATCTCTGATGATTTTTCTCACGCCTTCTTGGAGGAAATTCTCATAAAAGATCTTACATTCCTTGAGAGACAATCTTTTGGCCTTGCTTTCATTCACTTTGATAATTGATGACAATGATCTATAACTTTTATAACAAGATTCTTCAAGGACTAAGTAATGAAGGATCTGTGAAGCATCCCCTTTGTTGAGATTTTTATACCAGATCTTTGACACCTATTGTATTCTATTGAAGCACTAGATTTGACCCTTTCTTCTTGTATTTAGAGCACAGTAAATTGTTTTTTAGGTTCCATTGTAAAGGTCTTCCAATGATATATTCATGGAGTGAAAAATCCCTTCACTTTTTTTTCAATTGCTTCTTCTGTAAATGTATGCCAATAACATAATTCAACATAACCTTTTGTTAGGATACTGATATGAATACATGAACCTTAATCAATTTAATCAAGTTCTCGGTGACCATGTTGATACTCTTTCCATCAATGCCAATATCATAACACCATGTCCAACATTGACCATATTGTCCCTCTTTGACATCAATGCCAACACCATAACACCAGGTCCAACATTCTCCCCCTTTGGCATTGATGGCAACAAAAGTAGAACAATATTGCTCCCCCTGTGAAAATGTATTGTCTTCTTTTGAGTCCTTTGAGTTGAATCCCCCTATCTTTATGTTTATTTTTTTGGACTTTTTTTATATTTATCTCTCCCCCTTTTACATCAATGGTAGAAGGGACACTTCTTTTCTCCCCTTGAGGTTATGCTCCCCCTGTCCATGTACTACTTTTATGATGAAGCCTATGCAATTTAAAAATATAAGGACATGTCTGTCATTTTCATAAACTAATATAATGACTTGTTCTACAAAATATTCATATTCACTTAAGTCTATGTGACTCCCCCTATCAAAGATTCTACTTCTGCAATATACCTAGTTGTTGCTAATCCTAGACAATCAAGAACTTTCTAGAGTAGTTGGACCTTTGTCAACGTATGATAAATAAATTCCCTACCAGAGTTTGCATAAATGAACCTCAACTTATGTCCCTTAGAAATAATATTAAATTGGTCCTTTCATCTGCTATTGTGCTACTACCTCAAATACTTGAGACATTTTTTAGTCTACCATGATTCTTAATCTATAATCTCCTTCTATCTAGGCCACTTCAATGATGCACTAGATATCCTTTAATTATGTTTTCCCTTAGGTTCCTTCAATAGTGTGCCAAGATTATACAATTTTTTCTCAATAACTACCTTCCTTTACTTCCAGATTGCTCCCAACTTCTTCATGATACTAGTCATCTATTCACTCATTTATGACCTAAGAGCCTCTTCATTTTTTATGTCTCCAATAGTCATATGGTTTAGTGTCCATAAAATCATATTTATCTTCTTCACATTCAGATCTTTCTCATGCTCATATTTTTACTTAAGTAGAATTAAATATGATATTAATGTTGTTGTCTTGTAGCTTCTCAAATCATGTTTTTTTCTCAATAACCTCTTCATAAGTTTCTCATTCTTTTGGGAATACCACCATAAAAAAGAATGTTGGTTTCTTTATGTGCCTTAACAAGGTTGATAGTGTTTTTAAATCTAAATCAATTATTGAAGGTTCCATCATAGTTCAAGTTGTTCATTCATCTTTATGGACAGATTTCAAGGAATTATCATACCAAAATATTCATAGTTTATTTTGAACAACCCTCATAGGCCTTCCTTGATTATTCATGCCAAACTGTGTTCTGAAGTGTCTTCCATTGACATTAGTTTGTAATTCCCAACAAATTTCAAGGGAATGGTCAAAATTTGTCATCAAAATTTGTTTCACATTCAGTTAATGATACTGGGATTGCATTCAGTCCTTCAATCCATTCCTATGGTGGCCCTTCAAGGATATTCAAACAATGCTTCAACTTGTTCCACTCCTACCTTCAAACTCATCAAGAAAACCTTGCAATCTGTATCATTTGAAAACTTCACAATTATTTGATCTCTCGCCTTTGTAGCAGCATCCTTTTGTAGCATAAGTGCAATCTCTTCCCTTAAATCATCAATCTTCATGTTGGTTTGAAATTCGACAAAATTTATTTTACTCAAAATACTCGAGCACTTATAATCCTTGATCTTGTTTATGTTCTCCTGGTTATTTCCATTCCTTCTCCCATTTAAGTCAATTGTGAGAGGTTTTAAACAAGATGCATTGTTTAGAAGTTGGTGTATATTTTTTTATACAACCTCTGCAGAATGTGTGTCCACATGATGTGCTAACTGGATCATCGGATTGATTATTACGAAGACTACAATTTTTTTTTCTTATGTAGATGAATCAAATGTATTGTTTTGGTCATTTGCAAGTGACATGGAAGTTTTACAATAAACCACCAGATATGGATGATCTACTGCTTGGTGTAGTCATGTTAGCAAATCAAAAGATATGAGCATAATTGTTGAGCAGTGTTTCCGCAGTTACATATGTGTTAAAATGTGATTGACTCTATGTATGCAAAGCTTGATTTTGTAGCGTTATAGGTATCGTGATCAGGTTTTGGAGTAGGCCTCATTCCTAGTAATTTCAACTTCCAAATCGATGCAACAAGCATTCCAATGACCCTCTTAATAAGCCAAATCATCACCTCATCTTTGTTGTTCCTATTCCACTGGTTCATTTCTTATTTCTCATTGTTCATATCTCTCTTATAATACTTTAATGATTGTTCAAAATAAACTTTCCATGGGTTGTAGTCAAGTCTGCCACTCAACCCTTCTTCCTTTCTTTTGCTCATTTTTTTTGTTGAGGGGGAGTTTAGTAGATCATCAAAATAAAGTTGGAAACTTTCCAAGATATTCATCACTCAATTCTACTGGTTGATATTCTTTTGAGAGTTCATCGTCATCATCAGTGTTTTGTGCAATAGAAGCTTCTTCATCTTCTTCTTTAGAATTTTCTTTTTGCATTTTTCTGTCATTATCTAATGGACTATTGATTTGCAGGACATCATCAAAATCTACAGCATATTCCCTTTTAGGAACTCTCCTTTATTGGGATTGATCCACTTCATATCCAAAACTCTAATTTTCACATTCCTTATTAGTAAATTCACCCATCATTTTCTTCTATCAACTTCATCAATTTTAGGTGCAAGATCTTCATCATCTTCCTTTCTTTGTACTTCATATTTTCTTCTCCATACTTTTGTGATTCTTGGTTTATGAGGTTTTGTCATATAACAATCTCGTGCAATGTGTCCATAGTTATAACGATTATAACATTTAATATTGGAGTTAGTCATACCTATTCTTTTAATTGGAACATTTCTTCCATAGGCTCCGCAATGTGTTGCTTTATGACCGAAATTGTGACAAGAGTGGTAATTTCCAAAGAATATACCTTGATACTTGGGATTTCTTAGTCTTGTTTTTGGAGTAGTCCTTCTTAGTCCTTGCTTTCCATATATTATTTGAACACAATTATTTTTCCTATTGTTTTCTTCATTGAATTTTCTCAAGTTGGGTGTAATACTTTGAGGCCTTCCATCAATCTTATTTTCTAATAATGTCAACTCTTCTTCTTAACCAATATTATCCTTTTTATATCCAATTCTTGTCTTATCAATTGGGGACCCTTGGGACTTAAGAATGTTATTCAAAGTTCTTGAGCTCTTTCCAAACTTCATGTTAGTGTTGAATGTCTTTTCCAACTCCCATTTGAGAGAGGCAATCTTAAGTTCTTGTTCTTGGCAAATTTCTTCCTTTTCCTTGAGTAGTCTTCTCAAACATTCTTCAATTTTTCTTACCTCTTCTTCTTGAATCACAACACTTATTTCAAACTCCAAGAGTGATCTTAGTTGAGCTGCTCTCTCTTCTAATTCCTTGATTAGACAGGTAATTTCAAGATCTCTTGTTTCGCAGATTTCATCCTTCTTCTTCAATTGACTTGTTAGATCCTCCTCAATTCTTATTGCTTCTTCCACTTGAATTTTTAGACCAGCAATGGTCCTTTCATCTTCTTCATGAGCCTCATGTTTTTTTCCTTTTTATTGTCCTAGTATCTCTTCTAGCAATGCATTCTTCTTCTTGAGGTCCTTGATTTCATCAAAAGTATTGTTAGTTGTTCTTCAAAAACAATCTCTTCTTTGATTTCAGAATTTTTTTTATTGGGATCAACTTCTTCTTCACTTTGAAAATATTCAATATTGTTGTCATTCTCATTGGATGATATGCTCTCATCTTTTTCATCTGATTCTTCACTTGTTTTGATGACTTCCTCAACCATGTAAAGATTTTTTAGCTCCTCCCAGAGCTCTTTGGCTGAAGTAAACTTTCCAATTTTTCTTTTCATAGACTCAAATAATCCTTCCAGGATGGAATCCATTGCTAGTGTGTTGTTTCTTTTTAATTCTTTCTTCGTTGTAGAATTTGGTGGTATTTTTGGAGGGGTGTAACCAGAAACAACTAAATTCCAAACATCATATCCCATTGCCCCCATAAATTCCTTCATTATTATGCTCCATATTTCATTATCTGTTTCATTAAATAGGGTTGCTATGTCAGGGCACATGCCAAGTTGAGAATCTATGAGTGTTTATGAGGATGTTCCTTCCAGTGATCAAACTATTTCTGAAGGAACCTTGCTATGATACCAATTGTTGAAATATTGGCCAATATTGAGAACGGGGGTGAATCGGTATTACTTATTTTTCAATATTTTAATAAATTAAACTTATTAATCACAGCGACTAATCAACAAGATGATTGAAATAGAAATTAATTATAACAAACATAAAAGGTACAAGTTACAATTGTGTGAGAGACACCAATCTCTCTTTTTTTTAGCACCAACTCAAGGAGACGCCAATCCCCTATTTTAGAGCACCAACTCCCTGTTTTAGAGCACCAACTCTAGGAAGCACCAACTCCTTGTTTTTAGAGCACCAACTCTAGGAAGCACCAACTCCCTATTTTAGAGAACCAACTTTAGGAAGCACCAACTCCCTTTTATAAACCTCAATCTGTAGAAGACACCAATCCTCCATTTCTCCTCCCTTCCACCCTTACTTCGTGAATATATTTAGCATTCTTCCTTGGACTCTATTTATGTTTGATCTTACAGATTGGACCATAGAGACACTTTCCTTGCCATTTTTATCTGTTTATATAGTCTCTCAAGAGGTATGTGATATTGAAAGAATGTGTCTATTTGTAAAAGAGAAAATGAACCAATGTGTCTTTTTAATAATAAAGCATTGCGCCTCTTCATTTAATTAGTTCACAAATGTTGACTTTTCTGTTTATTAATTGATTTTAATTTAAAAAGGCGTCCAAATCAGAAAGTGATTTTTCGTATGACGATTCTGGAGCGATGGAAATGAATTTGAAAATTCTACAACATGGGTTTTGTGCATAAAATGCACCATTAGCCGACTCACAAGTAGTTTCCCCAGAAAATGTGCAAGGTGGACGGTACAGGAGGTTCTTTGAAGGAAACTTGCCCAGATTTACTGTTGCGACCGCCTTCTAAACTTGTCAAATGAAGAATCCACTTTAGAAGCATAGAATTTGTCACAGATCCACATTCCT
Source organism: Picea sitchensis (assembly GCA_010110895.2). Classification (NCBI taxonomy): domain Eukaryota; kingdom Viridiplantae; phylum Streptophyta; class Pinopsida; order Pinales; family Pinaceae; genus Picea; species Picea sitchensis. The sequence goes on along the minus strand of SNQJ01S0004680.1, from coordinate 422,616 downwards.
CCTTTATCAACAAGCTAACAGAGTGGACTCGAAAATTATAAGAGCGGATTTTAAATGACGTCTTCACTTCCACATCTATGTTGACTCTGGTCAAATTTTCACATGCAATCTTGTAGTGTGGAGCTGCAAGGAGTTGCAACACTCATCCTGTAGTGTGGAGTTGCGGCGATTTGCAACACTTAATCTTGTAGAATGATATGACAATTTATGAGACTTTGATCCAGTGATCTAACGATCACAATGAGATCTCTGATGATTTTTCTCACACCTTCTTGGAGACAATTCTCATAAAAGATCTTATATGCCTTGAGAGATGATCTTATGGCCTTACTTTCATTCACTTTGAGAATGGATGACAATGATCTATAAATTTTATAACAAGATTCTTCAAGGACTAAGTAATGAAGTATTTATGAAGCATCCCCCTTGTTGAGATTTTTATACCATATCCTTGACACATGTTGTATTCTATTGAAGCACCATATTTGACCATTTCTTCTTGTATTTAGAGCACCTTAACTTCTTTTTGAGGTTCTATTGTAAAGGTCTTCCAATGATATCTTCATGGAGTGAACAAGCCCTTCACTTTTGTTCAATTGTTTCTTCTGTAAATGGATGTCATTAACATAATTCAATATAACCTTTTGTTAGGATATTGATATGAATAAACGAACCTTAATCAAGTTAATCAAGTTCTTGGTGACCATATTGATCCTCTTTCCATCCATGCCAATATCATAACTGTAACACCCTGTTTCCCCCAAATTTGTAATTAATCCTAATACAGGAATTACCATGCTAAAGCATGATGAAAATGTAAATAACATTATGAATTTATATTACAGAACTACTGAGAGGGGATGTGCGGAAAAGAGAACACGATGGTGGTGGAGGGCACCTTGAAAAAGGGGCGTTAACTTCCACCAAGAATGATATACCGTATTTG
>SNQJ01S0004680.1:382464-421660 GCA_010110895.2 Picea sitchensis | reverse complement strand
ACGACATTGTGCCAATAGAGTCTGAAGTTTATTTCTCTGAGTTCTTTGAGCAACGCCCTTTGCTCTTTTTTCTTCTTTTTGAAACCTTGAATCCTTTCTTGCTGACGAGCATTCCATTGTTCTATTTGTGCCTTTTCTTTCTTCAACTATCTCACTGTTTTTTGGAATTCCTTGATCCTTTCTTTATCAGTTCTGATTTTAACCTTGAATTCTGAGAACTCTTCAAAAGGTCCAGGCTCATTCAGATTTAAGGCAACCTTGGGTTCTTTCGATTTAACTTGGTATTTAGAAACCAATCCTGAGCTATGTTCTTCATCAGAACTTGCTGAATCGATGGCTTCAGGGACATCTTATATGTGATCTGAGTCTACAAGGTAATCCTTTTTATTCTCAGGAATCTCACTGATACCTTTAGCAATTTCTTTAGCTTTTGCCAATCTTGTTGTATCTCTCGTTATAGGTCCTGTAGATGATGAAAAAATTTGTTTACCTTTGTTTACTGGTTTCTTAAGCAATGGAGTTCCTTTTTCCTTTTTCATGGTACCTGCTTCAACGTCTTCAGAGTGATCTTCTATAACTATGACGTTTTCTTCTTTGATCGATGGATTATACATGGCTTTAGACTTCAACCTGTACTTGCTGGTAACCCTAGTAGAATTCCTTCTAGGTTTTTGAGACGCAGACACACCTTTATCCTTTGTCCTTTTGACTGCAGCGCCCCTTTTACTGGTTGACGACGATTCATGCTTGACTATAGTTTGAGTATTAAAATCTTCATCTAAATCTTCTTCCCCTTTAACATCTTCCTCAGAAAACATTTCGATTTATGGATCCAACTTAGGTATTTTACCTCTGCTATTCCTCGTCACCCTGATATCATGCATTTCTTCTTTAATAGGGGTTTCATCAATTGAAATATTTTTTTTCTGAGTAACAATCTTTTTTCCTTTGCCTTTCTTCTGTTTGTTGGACTGTGTGTTAGGATTTAAGGATTGCATGAGCCAACTCTAGGGTTTCTGTAATTCTCTCAAAGTAGACATAACTAAAGTCTTAATTAAGACTTGATGAAACATGCTTCTCTTTGCATTGGTGGAGAGTGACTGCACTCTCTTTGATATCTTTGTCAAGATTTTGAGTAGAAAGTAAGGCAGATTTAAGGGATAATCACCATTTAGAAGAATTAATATCCTAATGTGGTAGATATAGACTAGTGAAAATCTACCTTCCCAGGTGATATACTTGTGGATAACGATCAGAGCAGTGAGCCATTCAGGTCTAATCTAGCTGCGAGGAACTCCCCTTCTCCAATTTGAATTTTTCTTATCTGGAAGCAAGAATTGATTGACAAACTCTGTAACCACATGCTCTTTCTTCCACCATCTTTCTCCTCCAACCACCAATCTACAAGCTTTAGCAATTTTCTGTTCTGTCACCAACATCAGCATCTTCCCGATCTCCACCTCGTGACCATCAAAGTTCAGTGCAAACTCCATGGAGACCTACTCGTCGTAACCTTGAAAAGTGGTAAGGAATTCAAACCACCCGACATCTCTGAACCTTTGAGCCATCTGAGGATAAGCTTCGAGGAGTTCAACACCCTTGGGTTCTAATCTGACTACCTATCCGCTCCTCTTAGTTGCCATTAAAACACAATGCGATAACTGGCATGATTCGGATTCCAAATTTTCCACCTGCAATCTGTTAGTATATAAATGTTCTTCTGAGCAAATACCTATGCCTAAAATTCAGCAAACTCAGACATAGAATGACAGGTTCAATATAATGATCGTTGAGAATTGGACGATTTGAAATGGGTCCTTTACGGGTACAGAGCAATCCGATAATGTAACGGTTTGAATCACAAAATGATTCCAAAGCTATTGTGGGACACATGCGAACTCTCAAACCACAAATTGTGTCATCATAACGAAATCTGGGTGACGGGTGCATATTAAGGCATGATTATCTTTGCACTACGAGAATAATGCTATTCCAGTAGCGCTATTAATGACTTAGCATAATTTGAATTTGTAAAGTTCAAACAGGCATATAAAGTGACACATCATTTAAAACCATGTCTTACAAATCCAAACTTAAATAAATTATTCAAAAAGCTGAAATCCAAACCATAACAAGCTAAAAACAATGATTAAAATCAAATGGAAGAAGATAATGAAGTGCAGGTAGGAAGGGTTTGGGATTAGGGTTTCTCACAAAATCAAAATAAAAAATTAGAGACTAACACTGGCTCCTTCTGGGGGATGATTCTCTCCCTGTGAGGCATCAGGAACAAGAAAACCACTGTGCCTTTTCCTCTATGCATCCATGCAACGCAACCTGCAAACTTTTGTCTCTGAAAACATTCACATTCTTTTGTGTTGTGCCTAGTCCATTGGGTTATGGAGTTAGTCAATATCATTCAAATATGGCCCAAAATTCTGTAACTTTGTTCCTCATTTGAAGACAAAACTACCCCTATCAATAGTGCTTTATATGCATTGGGCATGGAGTCTTTATTTCAAAACTGAAACCAAATTTTCTGTTGCAAACCAACAGACTGAAAATAATCTCATACTTGATGGCGAGCTTATTCTTCTATATATTCCTACTTCTAACCAATACAAACTGGCTCATCATGTGACATCATGCTTCCAATGAAGCCATGATAACATCAAACCATTTACCAAAGCTCTTTCAACACAGATAGAAATCATAGAAGAATTCTTTATGTGTAACAAAATTTTAATTTGTAATACATACCTACAACCCTCATCTGATTTAATTTCAAAAATAGCAAGGTTGAAATCTTCTGAGAAACATAAATCCACATAAATGACTACCGGATCATAGAAATAAGTAGATTGATAACTGAAAATGGTTACCTCTTCTTGCTGCTCGATACTTCCATATACTAGTTCTGACTGTACATGACAAATGGGCAGAATGTTCTCATAAACTTGTTGATCAAATCTAACATTGCCATATGCTGCCTCATATATTTGTTCTTGATGAGCAACCTCTTGATTTTCCTCCTTAATCACATGTAACAACATATCATAGAAATCCACTTGAAGGAATTAAGGAAAGACCTCTTCTTCAACTATTTTTTCATTCAGATCTAAGACAACAGGTGCATCAGAAACAAAATCTAATGCATTCACAACTATGCAGTCATCTTTCCTATTGTCAATTAGATTTGGAAAATCTTCCTCAACAACATGATTTTCATTCTTGCAATCAGAAGAAACATTTTCTTTCTGTTGAATATGCTTATCAAATTCATCACAACAATTTTCAAAAAGACTTTCAGCTGAAAAATCTTCTTTACAAAATATATTGAAAGCATTATGAAAACTTGCCAATGAGTTAATACTTGAAGCTAGAAGAGATCTGCACTAGTTAAGGACTGCTCCCTTCAATGAGTATCTGAAAAGCTTGATCTTGACATCCTCATGCACAATCTGACGTTCATGAATAAACTCATGAAAATCTAGCAGATGCTCAGCCGAAACCTCCCAATCTCCGCCTTTAAATGTAGGAAGGGTACCTTCCCATTCAACTCTGCTAGGAATTGGGTTTGGAAAACCAATGACATTTGAAAAATCATAAAAAGAAAACCTTTGAGCCAAAATGGCTTCCATGCTTGGATCCAGTGGAGTCGCCTATTAATCTTTAGACAGTGGAGTTTCCACAGTGAAAGATCTGCAGTCATGTATCTGTCCCCTTCCAATTCACCATCAAGAACCGGATATGATCGTTGTCGTTCTCCCAGGGATAAATACTTCGTGTCTATGTCCCCAGAAACGATGCCAAAAATGTTAGTCCCTAAAGTTTCACTTGACTGTGAGAGGGAAAGCTAGGGAATCATCGATTTATTGCAAAGTGTTTATAAGGTTTTTATAATTTGGTTTTTTGAATAAGGTGGTTGAAAACTGGCTCAAGGTTATAACATAACATGAAAATCAAGATTAGAACATAGCATATCCCATTGACTGAATAAAAGATAGACACATAGATGGATTAAACCAATAAGAAAAAGAGAAAATGAAGCCTTCAATTTGTTAACTTCACATAAATTCTTGCCTTAGAATATCAAAAGAAATAAGAACATTAGCTTGAAATCAAAAATTGAAATTAATTCCCACAACAAATTCTTTACTGTATTAATTAACAATCAAGAAACAAATGCATTGCAGTCTGAATAATGAATTCAAGCATGAAGAAAGAAAAATAGAGTAGAAAAGAGTGTCTAACCATCCATATGCCTTTGCTATTAAGTGTCAAATAGAACATAAATGCATTTACAAGGAGTTTCACAAAAAAGTCCTCTGGATCTCCAATTTTTCGACCACAACACAGTATTTCCTCTGCCTATTTAAACTATCCGTAAAACCTCCAGATCCTATCATCTAGTGTACTTTTAAAGACTAGATCCGAATAGTATCTATCTACTAGGGAAGTTAGCTCAAAAAGAGCTTTTACAATCCAAAAATAGATCATTGCTCAACAACTTGATATTATATGATCTTGCCAGCATTACATTTGATTCTACAAAACAAGGATTAGTTTGATCTAGTCATATAGTTCGAGGTCTTTGCATTTCACAGGCCAAAAACGAGTAGACACTGCCATATTTCCTGGAAAACATCAAAATTATGATTGTAGCAATCTTCATGAAACCTTTAGGATATAATCACAGCAGTAGCTTTAGCATTTTTCTGTTTGAGCTTTGTGGTAAGCACGACATTGTGCCAATAGAGTCTGAAGTTTATTTCTCTGAGTTCTTTGAGCAACATCCTTTGCTATTTTTTCTTCTTTTTGAAACCTTGAATCCTTTCTTGCTAACGAGCATTCCATTGTTCTATTTGTGCCTTTTCTTTCTTCAACTGTCTCACTGTTTTCTGGAATTCCTTGATCCTTTCTTTATCAGTTCTGATTTTAACCCTGAATTCTGAGAACTCTTGAAAAGATGCAAGCTCATTCAAATTTAAGGCAACCTTGGGTTCTTTCAATTTAACTTGGTATTTATAAACCAATCTTGAGCTATGTTCTTCATCACAAATTGTTGAATCCATGGCTTCAGGCACATCTGATATGTGATCTCAGTCTACAAGGTAATCCTTTTTATTCTCAGGAATCTCACTAACACCTTTAGGAATTTCTTTAGCTTTTGCCAATCTGGTTGTAGCTCTCGTTACAGGTCCTGTAGATGATGAAAAAATTTGTTTACCTTTGTTTACTGGTTTCTTAAGCAATGGAGTTCCTTTTGCCTTTTTCCTGGTACCTACTTCAGCATCTTCAGAGTGATCTTCTATAACTATGACATTTTCTTCTTTGATCGATGGATTATACATGGCTTTAGACTTCAACATGTACTTGTTGGTAACCCTAGTAGAATTCCTTCTAGGTTTTTGAGATGAAGACACACCTTTATCCTTTGTCCTTTTGACTGAAATGCCCCTTTTACTGGTTGATGGCGATTCATTCTTGACTGTAGTTTGAGTATTAAAATCTTCATCTGAATCTTCTTCCCCTTTAACATCTTCCTCAGAAAACATTTCAATTTCTGGATCCAACTTAGGTCTTTTACCTCTGCTATTCCTCGTCACCCTGACATCAGTAATTTCTTCTTTAACACGGGTTTCATCCATTGAAATATTTTGTTTCTGTGTAATAGTATTTTTTCCTTTGCCCTTCTTCTGTTTGTTGGACTGTGTGTTAGGATTTAAGGATTGCATGAGCTAGCTCCAGGGTTTCTGTAATTCTCTCAAAGCAGACATAACTAAAGTCTTAATTAAGACTTGATGAAACAAGCTGCTCTTTGCATTAGTGGAGAGTGACTGCACTCTCTTTGACATCTTTGTCAAGCTTTTGAGTAGAAAGTAAGGCAGATTTAAGGGATAATTTCCATTTAGATGCATTAATATCCTAATGTGGTAGATATAGACTAGTGAAAATCTACCTTTGCAGGTGATATACCCGTGGATAACAATCAGAGCAGTGTGCCATTCAGGTCTAATCCAGCTGCGAGGAACTCTCCTTCTCCAATTCAGATTTTGCTTATCTGGAAGTAGGAATTGATTGACAAACTCTGTAACCACATGCTCTTTCTTCCACCATCTTTCTCCTCCAACCACCAATCTACAAGCTTTAGAAATTGTCTATTTTTTCACCAGCATCAGCATATTCCCGATATCCACCTTGTGACCATCAAAGTTCAGTGAAAACTCCATGGAGACTTGCTCATCGTAACCTTGAAAAGTGGTAAGGAATTCAAACCACCCGGCATCTCTGAACCTTTGAGCCATTTGAGGATAATCTTTGAGGAGTTCAACACTCTCGTGTTCTAATATGACTACTTGTCCGCTCCTCTTAGGCACCATCAAAACACAATGCTATCACTGGCACGATTCGGATTCCGAATTTGCCACCTGCAATTTGTTAGTATATAAATGTTCTTCTGAGCAAATACCTGTGCCTAAAATTCAGCAAAATCAGACATAGAATGATAGGTTCAATATAATGATCGTTGAGAATTGGATGATTTGAAATGGGTCCTTTGTGGGTACAGAGCAATCCTATCATGTAACCGTTTGAATCACAAAATGATTCCAAAGCTATTGTGGGACACATGCGAACTCTAAAACCATGATCTGTGTCATCATAATGAAATCTGGGTGACGGGCGCATATTAAGGCATGATTATCTTTGCGTTATGGGAATAATGCTATTCCAGTAGCGCTATTAATGACTTAGCATAATTTGAATTTGTAAAGTTCAAACAGGCATATAAAGTGACACATCATTTAAAACCATGTCTTACAATTCCAAACTTAAATAAATTATTCAAAAAGATGAAATGCAAACCATAACAAGCTAAAAACAATGATTAAAATCAAATGGAAGCAGATAATGAAGTGCAGGTAGGAAGAGTTTGGGATTAGGGTTTCTCACAAAATCAAAAGAAAAAATTAGAGACTAACACCTTCCTCAACAAGATTGCATGTGGCTTGAATTCCCAGTCTGTGGTTAGGTCTGGAAGCCTCACTGATGGGAAGTATGTCCCATCCCCTCATTAACTATTGAGAAGGTCTTCCCACCTACCAACCTCACTGTAATTCATTCCTGGGTCAGAGGGTTGTTCTGATCCTGAGCAATTAAATCCATCAAACTATTGGTTCGATGGAGGTTAACGCAACCATTCCTGGTCCCCTCCACCACCCTTTTCATAACATTCAAGGTCTCTTCTTAGCACATCCCCTTTCCAGCAGTCATGCAACACATATCCATTTTATATTAAAATAACAAAATTTACATTCATCGACCTTTTATACAAAGGTCCATTAAATCAAACATTCACTCCTTTGAGTTTGTCATAGTTCTTTGGCCAATATAGTTATAATTACAAACTGGGGGAAACATGGTGTTACAATTCTTTCCCCCTTAAAGGAACTTCGTCCTCGATTTTATATCTGTCAACATTATATGTATATACATGAGTAAACAAAATTGGATATGCATGTCTCATGGCATCCTCCATTTCCCACGTAGCCTCATATGGGCCAAAGTGTTTCCACTGCACCTTGACCAATTCAATTGTTCAGTTCATGAGTGAGGTTTCCTTCTTGTCTAGTATGCATTGGGGTTCTGGTAGGAATTATAACTCCAAATCCACCTGGATCACAAACCAGTCAATTATATGGTTAGAATCATGTACATATTTCTTCAGTAATGAAACATGGAAAACATTATGTGTCTTTACTGTGGGAGGGAGTTCTAGCCTATATGCTATAGGTCCCACTATATCTAATACCTCAAAGGGTCCACAATACCGAGGTGCCAGCTTGGCACAAGCTCCCATTCTCAGGGAACTCTTCCTAGGCCTAACTATGAGATAGACATGGTCTCCTATCTTGAACTCTCTGGGAGTTATCTTTTTCTCGGCGTAATCTTTTCTGTCTATCCTAATAAATCTTCAGATTTTTCTTTATCTGAATCACTTGTTGTTCCATTTCTTTTAGCATGTCAGGTCCGATGGTAATTCTGTCCACTGAATTACTCTAATTGATTTTAATTTTTCACTGTCTACCGTAGAGGTCTTCAAAAGGGCCCATCTTCAAGGATTCTTGATAACCGTTGTTGTAGGAAAACTCTACCAATGGCAGGTAGTCTTCCCACTTCTTAGGCTGATGCATTACATGCATCCTTAGCATGTCTTCTAATATTTGGTTTAATCTTTCTGTATGTCCATCAGTTTGAGGGTGATAGGTTGTGTTAAACAACAATTTAGTTTCAAAACCATTCATTAGGGATTTCCAAAATATTGAAGTAAATTTGGTGTCTCTGCCAGATACAATTTCCCTAGGTATTCCATGCAGTCTGAATATCTCCTTCATGAATATGTTGGAAATATCTATCGCCTTGAAATTTGACTTGACGGGAACGAAGTGAGCAGACTTACTCATTTTTTCCACCACGACCATGATGGCATCATTTTTCTTGGTCGATTTTGGTAATCCGGTGATGAAATCCATGGAGATGGTTTCCCATTTCCATTCTGGGATGGGTAGGGGTTGCAACAAACCTGTTGGGTATTTTTCCTTAACTTGCTGTCATTCTAGGCACTTAGCTAGATAGGTAGCTATGTCTTTCTTCAATCTAGGCCAATAGAATTGTTTCCTAGTGGCCATGATCATTTTTTGATATCCTGGGTGTCCAGTATATGGTCTCTTGTGTAGTTCATCCATTATGAACCTCTTCAATTCGTCACAGTTTGGAATTTAAAATATGTTTCTGTAGGTCAGCAAGTCTTCATCGAGAATCTGGTAGCCTTCATACCTTATCCCTGTAGGCTCTTGCCTTAGGTATGAGGTTATGGTCTTGAAGAATGCATATGTTTCTTGTGCATTCTTGACTCTTTCCCTGACATCCGTTTCACAGGTGTTTACCGATGCCAGGTGAATCGTTTTTATACTTCTGCTAAGGGCATCGACCACCCTATTTTCCTTTCATTTGATGTGTTTGATTTCGAAATCAAACTCACTAAGGAGAGCCATCCACCTAGCTTGCCTGGCATTGAGTTTTGGTTGATCAAACATGTGCCTCAAACCAAAATAGTCTGTCATAAGCATAAATCTCCTACCCAGGAGGTAATGCCTCCAAGTTTTAAAGCATGTACTATGGCATCCAACTCTACGTCATGGGTCACATAGTTGATTTCATTCTCATTCAATTTCCTAGACGCGTAGCAAATTGCATGTCCTTATTGCATAAGGAATCCTTTGAGTCCTTCCTTACAGGCATCTGTACACATGAGGAAATCATTATTAGGGTCTGCAATCTTCAGCACAGGTGCACGGGCCAGGAGGTATTTCAGTTCCTGAAATATTTCTTCACATTTTGATGTCCAAGTGAATCTAACCCCCTTTTTCTGAAGGGCAGTGATTGGACATCCAATCTTGGAAAACCCTTTTATGAACCTTCTATAGTATCCTGCTAAGCCCATGAAGGATCTAATATCAGATACATCCTTTGGGATAAGCCATTCCATAATAGATCTGATCTTGTCAGGGTCTACTGCCACCCCTTATTCAGAAATAACATGGCCTAAGTAATGAGCTTGCTTCTCGAAAAATTCACACTTGCTAAAGTTAGCGAAGATCTGATGCTCTCTTAGTACTTGAAGTATGAGTCTAAGATGTTGTTCATGCTCCTCTCTATTCTTGGAGTATATTAGGATATCATCAATGAAAACCAATACAAATTTGTCTAGAAATTTTCTCAGTACATTATTCATCAAGCAGATAAAAGTGGCGGGGGAATTGGTTAACCCAAATGTCACCACCACAAATTCATAGTGACTATACCTCTTCCTAAAAGTTGTTTTGTGTATGTCTTCATCCTTAATTCAAACTTGATGGTATCCAAACCTTAAGTCAATCTTTGAGAAAATGGAAGCACCTCCCAATTGGTCAAACAAGTCATCAATTCTTGGTAAGGGGTACTTGTTCTTTATGGTTGTCTTATTGAGTTGCCTATAATCTATGCATAGTCGAAGTGTGCCATCTTTCTTTTTCACAAACAAGATGGGTGCTCCCCACGGAGATACACTGGGTCAGATGTAGCCTTTGTCCATCATCTCCTTTAGCTGTAGCTTTATCTCAACCAACTCTAGTGTACTGATCCTGTAGGGCATTCTACATGTTATCACTGCTCATGGTGCCAGTTCTATCGATAAGTCAATGTCCATTCTCAGAGGTAGACCTGGTACCTCTTCTGTGAACAATTTTTTGTATTCTCTTAATATGGGGTGGTCCTCTAGGTTTAGTTTGTTATCCTCAACAGATTCCAACACCTGTATTGCATATAAAGGACACCCCTTTTTGCAATACTTTTTCATTTGAAGGGATGATATTTGTCTCACTGAGACATGCTTCTGAATCCCTTGGAGGGCTATCTTTATCCCTTCTTCATTTACACATTCTTAAGTTTTATGGTAAAAATCCAAATTAGTTTTATAAGAAGCCAACCAATCCATACCAATCAACAAGTCATAAGATCCCAGGGGAAGTATGTTAACGGTCGCTCGGGTGGGCCATCCATCCATGATGAATTGACAAGCTGGTATGACCTCTACTACTTTTCTTTTGGTCCCAGTGGCTAGTTGTACCAACCACAACTTAACATGTCTAACTGGTTGTAGTTTACACTTATCAATAGTCTGAGGGGCCACATAACTCAAATTAGAACCAAGGTCAATTAAAATAGAAACTAGATGGTTGGTGATCATACCTTCCATCTCCACCATTGAATCTTGGTGGTCGGCTTGATTATTTCCCAAGGATGCATAAATTTGTGGCATGATCCTAGCCACATCATTGATGGTGGTATCTTCTTAGATATTGTAGACTCTCCTACTGTTCTGTTGTTTGTGTGGAAAATCCCTCAGCTGATGATATTCTCCACAACCCCAAAATTTTAAGGGTTCTTTCTTTGGGTTATCAGTCTTTCTTGGGACTACCTCAAAAGGTTTATTTCCACTCTGAGAGGGGAAATTTTGTTGATACACACTTCTAGTAGGAAGGTTCATCCTGGAACCCTTCCCATAGTTCTTAAATCTTGAGGATTTTAAATCCTTCTTATTGAATCCTGAACTACGCTTCTTCTTCCAGTCCTCGCGAGGTCCTGTCTTACTCCTGAACTGTTCATACCAATGCCTTTCCTTCTGGATAGTTTCTTCTAAGGTCCTTGGTTCGTCAAACTCGATCTTGTCCTGGTAGGTCTGAGGTAACCCACTAACAAATCACTGCATTTTTACCTTTTTATCCTTTATGTAGGGTACATACCTCAACAACTCAAGGAATTTATTGACATATTCATCTATGGTGAGCTACCCCAGCTTGAGTTCATAGAACTCCTTAGTTTTCCCATCCATGTATTTCTCTGACAGATAATGCTTCTTGAAGTATTTCTCAAACTATTTCCATGACCATTCCTTCTCATGGAATCCTTTCACATTCCTAAGGTCTTCCCACCAAATGGAAGCCTTTTCATTCAGGTTGAAGATGGCTATCTGAGCCTTCAAGTTTTCAGAGTAGTCATGGAATCTGAAGTACTTCTTTAAACCAAGCAGCCAAGCCTCAACCTCTTCTCCTTTCTTAATCTCTCCATCGAAAGAGGGTGGTTTGGCTTTCTTGAACTCTTTAAGATCACGACCTTTGGAATTCTTTCACTTCTTTCATTTCCCTTGAGAATGTAAGCTAGTTTTGATACTAGAATATCCCTCAGAGTTTCCAACTTCCTTTCCAGAGGACTCTCCCGATGAGTGTCCCCTGCCTCCAAGTTGTGCCTTCTTCGAGGTACTTCTCCTAGTGTGGTCACTTATGGGGCCATGTTTTCGGATCTCAGGTGGACTTTAACTTCTCTTCACATGTCGTCGGTCCACATGGCTAGTTGCGGGTTCATGCTGCAACTGCCTCTGTATGTCGGATAAGCTCTGCAGCAAGATTGCATTAATTTATGTTTTTTTTTTCTTGCTCCTTTAATAATATCTCGTTGTCAGACTTGCAACTCTGTAATTCATCCCTAAGGCTCTGTACAGTTTCATCCAGATCCGGAGGGGTTTCCACCGGCCTCCTTTCGTCATATTCTTCGTCTTTAATGTGGGAGCCATCCCCCACTTCATAACACGTCACCATCCTTTAGACTTGAATTTTTCCCATGATTTACTGACTGCTTGAGTGTTGACAAAACACTTATTGTTAGCTAACAGTATATTAGTTTATGAACAATACACAGTTCAAATTTCTTAAATGCACACACACAATAGAAAGTTTCATTATATTCCTCAATAAAATTTTAACCAAATTATTTAAGAGAGGTAAGATAGGGTGTTGTTCTTAAAGTACTTAAATATGGTTTTTAAGTGACTCATCCATGAGCCCAAGAAGGACAAGTGTTGTAACCATGCTTTGATACCAATTTGTAACACACCCATGGTAGGGCGTAAAAAATTTGTTCTCCTTTAATAATCAAATCCTCTATCCATGGTCTCTAATTTGGAAATTGGGGCCTAGCCCCTTTTTCTTCAGTGACCATCGCATATGACCACGGGCTATGACCAAATTCCAAGGCCACAGGCACCTATTCTGATGCTTTGGAACTTCGGGCTTCATGATTTTTTGATTCATCACATGCCAATTCCTCCGAACTCTGAAGTGGTGAATTTTTGAATTGGCACGAAGGGATCAACGATCCCTACTCTCCCTCTAGATAAATGACCCTCAATGACTTCGGACCTCCGGGCTTCGGTGGAATTCGAAGCACCTCCTCGCAAAAGCTTCGGAGTACTAATCCTCCGAAGTGCACCATCTGATGCTATGTGTCCTCTGGGATTTTGACGGTCTTGATTCACTTCAGGACTTCAGCATTCGGGAGTCCCAGATACTCACACAACCTTTCCTCCAAAATTACTCTGTACCTAGAGTTCTAGATCAAGCACCATGTGTCCATTGTAATTCGATGACTTAGTTTAATTTCAGGACTTCGACATTCGGGATCTTCAGATGTTTCTGCAGCCTTTTCCTCCTGGAGCATTTTCTTCTGGAGTTAAGGATCGTGCACCACGCGTCCTTCCAGATCAACCATCCCGGTTTACTTCAGGAATTGGAATTCAAGAGTTTCTACCTCTAGACACTCAATTTCTCCCAAAATTCGTTCACTCGAAGTTAATGACCTATCAAGTCCTGCCTCCCATGAATCTACGACTACACATCACTTCGACTATTCGGGCTTCGAGAGTTTTGAATAATCCAATGCCTTTCGTGTTCGAAGTGGCTATCTCCAGAAATGGAAGGTCTACTAACACCTATCCTCAACTAATGGACGACTCATATGAACTCTGACTCTTCGGCCTTCGGGATTTCTTGTTCAACATATCTCCTTTTCTCCCAGAGTGATTTCACCCAAAGTCGATGATCTATCAACGCGTTTCCCCGACAGATCAACGACTGCAAATCACATTGTATTTTTGGGCTTTGGGAGGTTCAAACTCTCCACACACGCTCTCTCTTGGAGTGATTACACCTAAAGTCGACAATCTACCAACACGTGTCCTTTCTCTCATATCGACGGTACAGAAGTACTTCGTTACTCCGTGGATTTCCAGAGGAACTCACGAATATCTACCTAGCAACTTTTCTAGGTCTGACGGGGCCCCAACATGCAAAATCTTTATCAGAGATCTCAACCTCCGCAATCTGAAAAGTACTCGCCCAACTCAATCGAACCAGAGTCATTGATTTTTTATTCATATGAGATCAACGATGATGGTGAATTATGGGCCGCGAACTAGCGTGTCCGCTAATTTCACCTTCGTGCTCCGCAATGATTCCCCACCATCAATCTTCATTCATAGATCGACGGTTCAGAGTGATTGTGGGGTCCAAACTCCACAATCTGGGAAGTTCTCGCCTGACTCTAGTCTAATTCGGTTCATTGATATTCCATTCCCCACGAGATCAACAACGTTGGTTGATTGCGGGCCATGAACTAGCATGTCCGCTAATTTCACCTTCGATCTCCACAATGAATCCCAACCATCAATTTAATCTAGCGATTGGTGTTTGATTCGTTAACTCAAGTGGGTATTTGAGTTGATATGACAACCGGGATGGCTTATCCTCCCATTAAATGACTCGCATCCATCTCCGATGTCATATTTTTAAGTCATCTACAGTCCTTGTTGCTCCCGTAGTTCGGGTAACTTGACTATCATGAAATTTGACATCTCATAACTTCGAGCTCCCGAGGTTCTGAAACCTTCATGAGATAACTCCTTTAGCGCAGGGTTCCTAGACCCAGGTCACATGGACCTTCAGATGAATCTTGAGATATTAACCCTACTCTTAGTCGGTTTTTGGTTAAGGACTTAAGCGCGAGTTCAAAGTCTCTTAGACTACTAGTCTGAAGGGAACTCCTCCCTAACTCACAGAACTTTAAGCTCTGAAACAGGGCAAGGTAAAATCGTGAGGTTACCAAAATGGTAGCAGTGCCAAGAAGTTTGATCCGACTCTGGAATTGCATTGTAATTCCTTGGGGAAAGCGCCTTCAAGGGATTAAACTGCAGCATACAGAAAATCAAGCAGAGGTATAAGTTCTTAAGAGAATGAACACATACTCATAACTTAATCATTCAACACAGAAACCATTTATAGACATATAAATACAATCATGCATCCATTATTTCCAATTCAAAGCACAAGGCATGAAAACACTTGTCAGAACCATAAGGCATGATGCGACTGATGAAAGGGGTGCTCGTTTCCACCCAACCATAGGCTCAATCACTCCTAATGGATTTACCATTGGCCATCCCCGAGCTTAGACCACGATGATTTGAGTTTCAATCTCTTTCTTTCAGCTCAATGGAAGTTAGGGATGAAGGTCACTCTCCTTCTGCAAATATAGAAATAGATAGGGACAAAGGTTACTCGCCTTTTCCCAGTTCAGTCTCTATTTCCTGGGATTAGAAATCACTCCAATTTTTCTCATTCCTTCCTCAGACCTAAGAGATTCGACTCTCGTCTCTTCATTCTTCACAGGTCTTCCTCTTCCCACCATGCTTCATTTCTTTCCTTACTCAACAAGATTGCGTGTGACTCGAATTCCCAGTCCATGGTCAGGTATGGAAGCCTTACTGATGGGAAGTCTGCCCCATCCCCTCATTAACTCTTGAGGAGGTCTTCCCACCTACCAGCCTAAATGTAATTAATTCCTGGGTTAGAGGGTTGTTCTGATCCTGAGCAATTAAATCCAACAAAGTACTGGTTCGATGGAGGTTAACGAAACCATTCATGGTCCCCTCGACCACCCTTTTCATAGCATTCATGGTCTCTTCTTAGCACATCCCCTTTCCAACAATCATGTAACATGTACCATTTAACATAATTTATATTCATCGACCTTTTATACAAAGGTCCATTAAATCAAACATTCACTCCTTTGAGTTTTCCATAGTTCCTTGGCCAATATAGTTATAATTTCAAACTGGGGGAAACATGGTGTTACAAGTTTTCTACATGGCTTCATATTTTCTTGATGTCATGTGCACCAGAAACATATTTGCTGGCATGAATCTGAGCTGGCATGTCGTAGAGCTCCCGGTCCATGTCTATTTTAGTGTGCTATGGGAGAACATGTATAAAAGGTCTTACTCCATTTGCAATGAATTCATCGCACAAATTTATTTCATTCTTTTTAAGAAAGAATGTCTGAGACTATCGGTTGCGGCCAAGAAAATGATTTCCAAGGTAGGCCACTGGTACTTGGACGAGCACGACACCTACATCAGGGTGTTCAAGGCCACTAGAGCACTTCATCTCTTACCAACTCATGTCCCAGACTAGTTTGTAGTAGTATAAATATGCTATCAAACCATCTTGCAAGGATACAATGCCACCCTGGTCAAGGACAAGAAGCGGGTGTTCATTCCCTATGGTTTCCATGTAAGTTTCTACTTGGTTAAAGATACAAATCAAGCCAAACAGAAAGGGTTGAGCCAACTTGATTTTAGATTCCAGACAGGATGATTCTAAAATCATGATCCAAAGGGCCTAGTCTTGCAACACGCTTCACAAGTGTCTTCCTACTGGCCGTACACCCACGACAAATTTGAAGATGAAGTCTTCATGGAAAATGCCCAAGACTGGGACAAGGTGGTAGAAAGGATGGTCGAACCCAAATTGACCAGGTTCAGGGCCATGAGCTTGGATGAATAGGTGATGAACATAGATAAATCGGCTAAGGAGTCCCTCAGAGGTAGGGAAGAAATCAGAGCGATAGAGGAAACAAAGTTTCCCCTGTTGGCTCTGGTGCAAGATAGAGGATTCCCTATGACACGGGATGCATGGGCAAGGGGATTTCTCATGATAGAAAATGAACAAAAAGTAATTGATCAATTGAAAGATGATCTAGACCTCATAGGAATGAAAAGGGCCCCTGTCAACAACCCAGATGAAATCCGGGAACGTCCAAGTGGCCTTGAGCTAATACAAATTGATGAAATCACCCAGTTAGATAACCCTGAAGTTACAATGCCACAAGCTGGATCACTGGGGGACATTTTAGCTCAGCTGGAGATAGTAAGAACATCAGGAAGAGAAAGTGCACTAAACCCCCTCTGCGAATTGATAACCATATATGATGATGAGGAAAGTTCAGAGGTGTCCTTGGTGACTCCTGTGCAGATCACAGAGGAAAAGGAGCCCGAGAAGGCATCTTCCCCAGCTCTCGATGCTCAAATTCAGGGCCTTTCATAGAATGACCAAGAGTTCAAAAGTGTCTTAGACACTGAGATAATCGATGTATTGGATTCCCAAATGAATATTCCGACGGATGAGCCAGGGTCGGGCAAACAAAAGGAATAATTTTCACAGCAGGAAATCGACATCTCAACGACCAATTATCAAGTAAGTACCGAGCCTATCACCGATGCTTCAATTTCAACTGGTACTCAACCTCCCGACAAAAAATAACTAGAGGTTGGACCTTTGGAACACATGGAAGAGGTTCAAGAACTCATTCTTGAACAGATATACACTGTCAAGAGCCTGGAAAATATGCTTACCTGGGGAAATCAACAAATCCCCAAACCCATGGATGAAGTTGTTGACATACATGCCATCTCCTATGACTGGAAAAGGAAATATATCATTAAGAGAACCACCAAGAAGAGGAGGATTACTCTAGATCGCTCCATCCTCATCACCACAGAGGAAATATTGATCAACACAGAGCATGCCAAGACATCCGAACTTATCGGCGTAGGGATGGAAATCACAGATGCCACCCTAGAAAGAGAAAAAAGGGATGAAGAGGATTTGGTCGTTGCTCTGAAGGAATTTGAACATCTGCGTCATTTGGCAAAATATTACCAGGACACCACACAAGGCGCAGTGTTCCTAAGGAGCGAATTTCAGGAGGCGTACTGTAAATTCATAGATGAACGACACCTATTCACTGCAAGGATAGTTGTGCTTCAAGAAGACACCCTCATGGCATTGGTGACGTGAAAGGATATGGAAAGGTGGTATGAGAAAGTACACCAAGATGTGGAAAGGATCGACTACATCAATGTGGTTCAATAGGGTCGAGATGCCAAAGAGCACAACATCTGGGTACTCAGGGAAGGCAAAATCGACCGCATAAAGAAGTCAGTTGAATATTGGGTAAAAATGGCTCAAGAACCTCATCAGGAAATTTGAGAGAAATGGGCCGAGTGAGAAAAGAGTTGGACCAAGATCAACCAGGCAATGAGGGACATCGACTTCCCTAAATTTAGCAAACCTGAGGACTTTGTTGACTTGCATGACATAGTCAAATTACATGCTGAACAAGACTCATCATGGGCTGTAGAGGTAGAAAAGGTGGTGGACATGGCACCATGACAAGTGCAATAGTTCATGGAACACCTGATCAAATTTCGAACCATTTTGCACCAGTTAAGTGCCAGAATAGTCGAGTATTGGGCATAAGCAATAGAGATAAGAGAGATCCTTTCATCTCCAATGGAACAACATAGATTCTCATATGATAAAACATGCGAGGATCTCTTCATCAAATGGTCGGAGTACGAGAAGAGTCATCCACTCAAGTGAGATCATTTGATGACTCTTAAAAGACTGAGAGAAGAAAGCACCATGTGGGGAGTTTTGTTTTACTTAGCTTCACTTTTAATAGTTATTTTTAGTTAAAAGTATGTTATAAATATGAGGATTGGCCTATTAGGAAAAGATCAATGATTGTTGCAAAGCCCCTCATTTTTGGATTTGTAAAGAACTATTTCAGAGCTACCTTAATTGAGAAGTCATGTTTAGGACTAGAAACAAGTTTGTGTTTTTCATCAAAAGCATGTATGATTGGATTTGAGGAAGAATTGTTTCTGATTTTTTATCTCATGAATGGATATTATAACGAGTAAGAACTTCTGAATATGTTGATAAGTTATCCGATTCAATATTTTTATAGGTCTTGTCTTTAATGATGAAGAGTGAATCATTGTGTTAGTATGTGATTGATGATTAGAGTTAAGGAAACTGATTCTCTTGCCATCGTTTATCGCATGTATGTTTTCTTATGATAATCGTACCTCAGTCAATAATTGGAACACCAATAGTTTAATGTATTAGTACTAGGCTTGTGGTAAAGAATCGTTGTCTGCATGCTAGAGTGAAAGAGTTATCCCTATTTCAGCCTTCTCCAGTAGTTAATATTTTCCTAGTTTGTTACCTAGTTGGTTTATACCGACTTTTATCTTGTATCGGTCCCACCTATAAGAGAAAATACAAAAAGGAGAACATCTAAACTAAAAGAGGAGTTTTCATAAGAAGACATCCTATCGATCACTATGTAAAGCCCATCGATTAATTGGCCGGATCACAATATCTGAAGAACCATTCCACCATTAAATGTTGCAGAGTCTAATTGGGTCTCGGTGGCGGGTTTGGTTCCTTCTGTTGAGTTAAAGGGATTTAGGACCCCTCAACAGAAATGGCACTAGAAGGAGGGCTTGAAGAATGAATGGCTGCCAATATTTTTTACAAAATCTTTCACATAGCCTTTAGATTCAAAATAACCCACATGCATGGCTAGTCATTCCCAAGACAAGTCACACAAACTAAGTACTCCTGAAACAAGTAAATCACCCCATCACGAGGAAGAACATATGTTCCCTGATATACCTTACGCTCTTCCTCTCGAGGAATTGAACCAATTCAAAAGAATCACAAGAGCTTATGCCCGACAGATTGGTGCGTTTCCCTTAACTCTGTTACTTCCTCGAATAAAACAAATAAGTATACCAGTGGTCGAGTCCCCCGACTAGGTTTTTGTGCACACAGTAGAAGACCTGATAGATTTATCCCTCACCGAAATCGAACATCCTCTTAATCTAATCCCTGAAACACCAGCCGACAAATTCTCCGAGTTTGACGATTTCTCGGAAGAGGAAGGGTTTAACTTAGAATGCTCAATTTCGGGATCTGAAGAAATTGAAGATAACAATGAACACAATGAATAAAGGGGAAACCCACCTCAGAATAATCAACCTTGGTTGGCCAGAGATGCTTTGGCCGTCCCTAGATAAGTACATAACCTTCCTCGACATCCATAGAAGTTACTCCCTAAATTTGACCCTGAAACCTCAGGATTGCCTGAACACCATATCAAAAAGATCATACTAGCTATTAGACTGATGAATGTCCAACATGAAGACGTAGTATGCAGGCTATTCCCGTACACTTTTTATAACTTAGCCTCCACATGGTATTTTAACTTACCTGTAGGGTCTATAACTAGTTGGATGAAGTTTCAAAAGGATTTTTTGGATAAATTTGCAGAAGAAACCACTACAAGAGCTTTGATGGATGAGTTGTTCACCACCACCATGAGTTCAAAGGAGAATGTTAAAGACTTCAATCAAATATTTACCACTATCTTAAACAAATTCCAACCCAAAGCTAAACCTACTAAGGAGCTACAAATCGAAGTATACGCTAATGGTCTCCCAACTTATATTTCCATGTTTGTGAAAAGAGCTGCCAAACCAACCTTAGCTAAGAATTTTGAAGAATCCAAAATGATAGAGTTCCAAATGAAAGGATGCAAAGAAGGCTAGGTCTCATTAGTTAAGAAACAAGTTCAACTTCCTCCCAGGAGAGGACTACTGTTGACTAGACCCCCAGGGAAACAAACCAAACAAGGTCCCAAGAAGGGAAGTGGGGACATAAAGTACCTACAACGCATGGTCAAGAATTTGTCAAACGAAATCATAGACATGAAGAGAAGTGTAGGGGAGACAAACCAAGGCCAGAGGCCCTATAATCCCTTTTTAAAAATAAATCTTCCTTTCAAAGAAATTGAACCTCCCCCAAATAATTTAAACATAGATCTGGGAAATGTAGAATCTTACTCTTTCTGTACTTATCATCAAGAGAAACACTCTGAAATATATTTCCCTCAATGGGTGCATGCCATGAATCTGATGGCCAATCGGTTTCTAGACGAAGTTTCCCTAACCGAACAATCAAGCGTCTCATCTATTAATATCTCCGATCAGGAATAAGTTGACCCACCAGTATAAACAAACATGATTATATGGGATCCTGACCTACCAATGCCTTCCGATGACCTATTTGAGGTTCAAGAACCACCTACAGAGGTCTTGGCTGTACAAACATGAAGTAGGGGTCAACCCGTCTCAAGCGATCTTATTACTGCCCAAACTTCGAGAGGAAAACTAGCTTCCGATCACCTGAAAGCACTTTTTGTTCCCCAAAGAAATCCTATAAACATCCATACACGAGAATCACCCAAGCTAGACTACCACATAGTGGAAGACTTGAAAACATTGAAAGAAAATATATCAGTCATGGACATATGTAGGATCCCTCTGCAAAAGGACTTTCTATTACAAGCATTGAAATTAGTATAAAATGCTGCAACAAGCACTAACCAAGGAGGAAATCTAACTCCCACAGATCTAAGAAATAAACCAACTGTGAACGACTTCTCTGAGGCTACGAAGGGAAAACCTTTTGTCCCACCATTCCTCTTGACATTTGAAGTTTTCAACCGAAACCTCCATAATTGTTTGGTTAACTCGGGAGCATCCTCTAATTTCATACCATTGTCTATTTGCAAACAATTAAATGCAGTCCCTCTCAAAAGTGATAAACATGTGATACAACTAGACAGAAGCCAGGTGAAGGTCATGGGAGAAGTAAAAGATGTAATGATCAGAATAGCGACACACCCTAATTTGAGAAAGTAATTGGCATCATTGTAGTAGATATCCCCAAAGCTTATGGATTGTTATTAAGTCGGGATTAGTCTGAGAAGTTAAACAGGTACTTTAGTACAAACTAGGCTCACCTTTGGCTACCATTAAAGGGACATATGAATATGATCAGGATCGATAGGGAAAGATATCTAAAAGATACTATCACTGACTTAGAAACCCTCAATGAACCCTCAGCGTTAGATTTCCCCATGCTAGGCAATTATTCCTGTGACTTTGATTTAGGTAATTTCTCCCCCCTCCCATCTGATGTCCCTCTTACTCAAAACTCTGAAATGATTTTTCAAGAAAATTTTTCAAAGGCAGCAGAGGAAACCCTCTTCTGTTAAGGACCTGCGTTAGTAATCATGGAACAAACATGAGGAAAGGAGGAAAGTGTTAGGAAAAGGGAAACTTGAAACTTTTTCTCACCAATTTGGACCTTATATTTTGATGGATCTAAATCATAAGAAGGGTCAGGGGCAGGGTGCATCCTCATTAATCTAAAAGGTAAACAACATTTTCTTTCCTGTAGACTAGAGTTCGAATGCACAAACAATATCGCTGAGTATGAAGCTCTAGTACAAGGGCTAAAGAAATCCATGGACTTAAACGTTAAAGAAATGAAGGTTTTCAAACATTCTGAAATAGTCTTTAGACAAGTAAGGAACACTATACATTTCAATTCTCCACACCTGAAGAATTACCTACAGGAACTGCACAGGCTAATAGAGCATTTCAAATCCTTCAACATTACAATGATCCCCAGAAAAAAGAACATTCTTGTTGATTCTCTAGCCACCGCTGCCTCAAGGCTATAAGCTCTAGAAGATTATGAAGCCTCATGGTTCACCATAGAGCTACTCTACAAACCGTCGATGCCCAACAATATTTCTAATTGGAAGGTCTTTGAAGGACATGAACAGATCATAAACATTTTGACCAATCAGGATAATTTTAAAGACTTGGCTATTGTTGATGAAGGATTCCAGGAGAAATCAACAGAAACCGATCCCCAGACAGATCAATCGACTGAAAAAACAAGGTATCACATGATACTGAAGGGAATGGCCAATTTATAAAACCTTTTTGACCTAAGGGAAATATTTAAATGGTCAAAGAACACGAAGAAGGGGAGTTCTTGTCCCATGCACGAAACTATAAATTTAGGAACCCTGGAAAACCCCAAAAATATAAATCTCGGCAAGAAAATATCTAAAGATGAAAGGAAGGCTTATCTCAAACTTTTTAGAGAATATCAAGATGTCTTTGCATGGTCCAACCGAGATCTGAAAACTTATGATACTCGTATCATTCAACACACTATACCATTAAAACCTAAAGTAAAACCCTTCCAATAGAAGCTCTGGAAATACCACCCATCCCTAGAGCCTCTCATGTGTCATGAGTTACAGAAACTACTTGATGCCAAGATTATATTCCAAGTTATGCACTTCGCATGGGTAGAAAATTTTGTTCCTGTGAGGAAAACGTATGGGGAGATCTGCCTATGTGTAGATTTCAGAAACCTCAACAGAGCTTCAGAAAATGACAACTACCCAGTCCCACCAATGGAGAAACTCTTGTAGACCGTGTCTGGCTCCAAGATTTTCTCCCCGCTGGATGGTTTTTCAGGTTACAACCAAGTTCTAGTTTCAGAAGAAGACTGTTTCAAGACTACCTTCTGAACCAAGTGGAGAACCTTCACTTATAAACACAGTCCCTTTGGGTTAATCAATGTAGGGGAAACCTTCTAGAGGGCCATGGATGTAGCATTTCAAGGACTAATCAAAAAATCTGTAGTAGTCTATTTGGATGACGTGACTGTGTATTCAAAGTGTTATTGTTGCAGGGGGATGCTTTTCCTTTGGATTTGGCCCTTGGGTGACAAAATGTGAAAGAAGGGGGTTTAAAAACCCACAAATGTGTGGCATCCAAAGTTGAGGCGTGTTGTGCTAAGGCGCGCATATATCGGGAAATCAGAGAATGCCACTTCAGGAATTTTGAAGTGAGGAAGGCGCACAACGCGCCAAATCCCCAAGAATAAAATTCCCGAAACATTCGGGGATAGAACCCAAGGTCGCATGCGTGTGAAGGTGTAGATTTCACGTGATCTACACCAAGGGCCAAAGCACCGGTGTTGGCTGCAGAAAGAGGCTGCCACATTTTTCAGGTGGCAAGTCGACTCAGCCTCATTCTAATCCTGATGAAGCAGTTGATGAAAATGGGGGAAGGTGGTTGAAACATTGTCTTTCCCCATGAATGGAAGGTTAGACAATTCTGACTGAAGAGATGCAAAGGGACTGGCAAAGCCGAGTTTTCATCTGACAGGGGGAGGCATGTGAAGAAGATATTGTATGCATAGTCTGATTGAGAATATGTAGTGCTATGGAAGCTCGAGCACCCCTCTACTGTTGTTTATGAAATTTTTGAGTATATGTATGGGGTTCTGTTATTTTGTAAGGGGGGATGGTTGAGCTAGGCTCCCGTATTGTAAAATTTTGATGAAGCTTCTGGTTTTCTGGTTATGTAACAAGATTTGAGACTTCTGGTTTAATCTAAGTCAACTTATTTTTCATCTTGTTTACCTCTAATGTTGGAGTGTCCATGATTGAAAGATTCACATGGATTGTTATGGCCGTATTGTAATGTAGGTTGGATTGCAGTTCTGTTGTAACGTTCTCCATCCTTTTCTGAAACTTTGAATCCAAGAGGATCTTGTTTTCTGAGTTGTTCCTCCTTAGGCTGCTGGAAGACTGGATGTCCATAGCAGACCTCTAAATTCTTCTCTCTAGTTATTCCTCCTACTCACCCTTACTACAACTTACTGAGTGAAGTTAATCAAGATCTCACCTGATTGTGCATGTTGGTCCAGTTTTATGAGTTAGAATAATATTATCTTGAGTTTGCACCCATTCGACCCCCTTTAAATTTATTCATTGTGACATATAAACTCTGATGGGTACTGGGCTTACCTTCGATGCAATCCAGAGGTGACTTCTAGTGATAACATTTCTGGTGCCGTTGTCGGGGAACGAATTGAAGACCTTTCCCTGGGTAGAACGACAACAAACTTATGTTTTTGAAGGTGCATAAGATATCAGAACCTTTGAAGATTGCACTTGCACCTGGCGACTCCACTATCTCGAATCCACTGTTTCAGTGCAGCTTCTTCTGGATACACCTGAAGTTCCCTGGGAGAACACAATGATCAGATATGGTCTTTGACGATGAACAAATACCAAACACACTCTTTCTGCATATCATTCACCTATCGAATCCATGATTAACGAATCGATTGGCAACTCCACTAGTTCAAAATGGAATAAATATTGGCTCGAAGGTTTTCTCCCTTAAAGTTTTCTATTGTTCCTGGTTTTCCTAATGTTGTTCCCACTCCAGACAAGTGGGTTGATTATTTTCCCATATTTAAAGAGCGTAAAGAGGAAAACCCTGCTCAACATCTCTGTGAGTTTCATGAACTCATGCATCAATGGGAGATACATCATGAGGATGTATTGTTGAATAAGTTCATGTTATCGTTAGTAGGAGATGCTCGTGGATGGTATCACTCTTTACCCCCTGCTAGCATCTCCTCCTTGGGAGAATTTCATGCAACTTTCAATAGGCATTGTCAAAATTTCTATTCCTCTGAGTTTATTTGTCATAATTATTGTGAGGAATATAAAGACTGCATTCAAGACATGGTTGTATTTGATGGAAGCTGTCAGGATGAAGACTATGAAGATGAAGGAGATCCTTTGGGTGAGTTGGTGGAGCAGGTAAAAGCACTTTATGCAGAATTGGAAAAACGGAAGGCAAAATGTGCTTGTTGCTCCTTTGAAAGGGATGCATAGAGGTTTCCAGTCCTAGGAGAAAATGTTATTGGCCGCCTTGATCATGATGGTGAGGTTGAGGATTGTATAGCCATAGAGGCAACATATTATTCCCCTGATGCACCTGCTGTCTCAGATTTAAATGAAGAAATAGTTGTGTATTCAGATGAAGAGTAGCATATCCATGCATCATATTTTGATGATTCGGGGAGAATCCATCCTATGTATGACAACTATGAATCAAATTCTGAGCTGGATATGAAGGAGTTCCAACAAAATGCAACAGATCTGTTTCCTTTATACATTGAGGAAAAACATTGTATGGAAATCAACCATCCTGGGCCTGTAGAAGACCAAGAGCAGAGATTTCCCATGGGTCTTGTTTATGATAATTATGACTCTGATCCTTGGGAGAGCCATGAAGAAGGATAGGAAGAGACAAAGGAACCATTTATATCCTGCCCAGAGCCTATAAGTGAGAAACCATCACCTGAGATCCATTGGCCTGCATCAGCCTTTCACTCACCTGTGCTTACCAGAGACATCTAGCCAGGAGTGAGTAACTGTAAAGCAGAGCTATCCTTCTGTTGTCAACTTCATGGATTTTGTCACTTGTTCTATGAGCCAGTAAGGGAGTACATGGAGTTTCATTTCCTTCATATTTTAGAGCAGCCCAACTCTATCTTGATTTCATCACTAGGAGGGAGGCTAAAAGATGCAATCGTTCTCCTGTCACGATTGCATTATCTGTTATCAATTACTGACAGAGTAAGTGAGTTTCCAGTTAGGAAGCCACTTGAATGGCTATGGTGGAAGTTTTCTTTTAGCTAGCACTGTGTAAAAATTAATTAGTCTAGGATGTACATAAATAATCTCCTTTGGATCCCATGTGTTTTTCTTTCGTTTTTAGAATAGTGTGCTTGTCGGATTGTACTTCCTCAGCAAGATGTTTTGAGCTTGAATCCATAGCCCAATGCAGAAGGCGAATGGAACTGTAAAAGGAGTTCTTAGAGCCTCGCAGGGAGGAATCTATCCCCCATGGAGCCTAATGTTATCACATATTCTTGCAGGGGGATGTTTTTCCATTGGATTTGGCCCTTGGGTGACAAAATGCGAAAGAAGGGGGTTTAAAAACCCATAAATGTGTGTCATCCAAAGTCAGGGCATGTTGTGCTAAGACGTGCACATATCGGGAAAGCAGAGAATGCCACTTCAGGGATTTTGAAGTGAGGAAGGCGCACAATGCCTCGAATCCCCGAGAAGAGAAGTCTTGAAACATTCGTGGATAGAGCCCAAGGTCTCATGTGGGTAAAGGTGCAAAGTTCACATGAGCTACGCCAAGGGTCGAAATGTCAGTGTTGGCCATAGAAAGAGGCCACCACGTTTTCCAGGTGCCAAGTCAACTCAGCCTCATTCTGATCTAGATGAAGCAGTTAATGAAAATGGGGGAAGGTGGTTGAAACATTGTCTTTCCCCATGAATGGAAGGTCAGAAAAGTCTGACCGAAGAGATGCAAAGGGACTGGAAAAGCTGAGTTTTCTTATGAAAGGGGAAGGCATGTGTAGAAGAGACTGTATGCAGAGTCTAACTAAGAAGATGTAGCACTATGGAAGCTCGAGAACGCCTCTGCCGTTGTTTACAAAATTTGTGTGTATATGTATGGGGTTCTGTTATTTTGTAAGGGGGAATGGTTGAGTTAGGCTCCCGTATTGTAAACATTTTATGAAGCTTCTGGTTTTCTGGTTATGTAACAGGATTTGAGAATTCTAGTTTAATCTAAGTTAGCTTATTTTCCGTCTTATTTACCTCTAATGCTGGAGTGTCCATGATTGAAAGATTCACTTGGATTGTTATGGCTGTATTGTAATGTAGGTTGGATTGCAGTTCTGTTGTAACATTCTCCATCCTTTTCTGAAACTTTGAATCCAAGAGGATCTTATTTTCTGAGTTGTTCCTCCTTAGGCTACTGGAAGACCGAATGTACTACATAGAAAACCTCTACATTATTCTCTCTAGTTCTTCCTCCTACTCACCCTTACTACAACTTACTGTCTGAATTTAATCAAGACCTCACCTGCTTGTGCATGCTGGTCCATTATTCTGAGTTAGAACAATATTATCTTGAGTCTGCACCCATTTGACCCCCTTTAAATTTATTCATTGTGACATATAAACTCTGATGGGTACTGGGATTACCTTCGATGCAGTCCGGAGGTGACTTCTAGTGCTAACACAAAGAACAAAGAAGATCACATCCAACATTTAAACTAGATTTTCGAAAGGTGTAGGAAATACGGTATATCCTTAAACCCTAAGAAAACTATTTTTGGTGTCGAGAAAGTTAAGTTGTTAGGCTACATTATATCTCAATCAGGAATTCACATAGATCCAGAATGGATTAGGGCTATTTCTCAGCCTCCATTACCCCACAACAAAAATACTATGCAATCATTTATTGAGAAAATCAATTTTGTAATAAAACTCACTGCCGATTTCGCTGAAACTATCAAACCCTTACAAAAAATGATCCGCAAAGATGCTGAATTTAAGTGGGATGATGAACGGAAAACGGATTTAAGCAATATTAAGACTACGATATCTCAAGCCATAGTGTTGTGAAGTCCCAAATTTAGCAAAGATTTATTCCTCTATACTTTCTCCTCCAACCAATCGTTATCTCCAGTATTGACTCAGAAGAATGATGACAACAACGAGGCCCCGACATCATTCATGAGAACTAATCTCCAAGGGGATGAACTAAATTACCCTGCTATAGACAAGCATACTTATGTTGTATACAAGGAAGTGAAGCACTTCAGGTCTTACATCCTTAAGAATCATACCAAATTCATCGTGCCTCACCCCGCAGTCTGATCCCTATTCACTCAACAAGAGATGGGGGAAATAAGAGGAAATGCGATGGCAGTAGTCCAAGAATTTGATCTAGATATAAAACCTGCTAAACTGGTTAAAGGACAAGGGTTATGCAAACTGGCAGCTGAAGTCCAGGACCAAGTAAATGAAGACCCGGGATGGGAGAATGAATTAGCATTATGGTGTGGCGAGGCTTCATACATCTCCCCAGGGCAAGAGTCTTGGTACGGGAAATTGACACATCTCCTGCATCATGGGACTTTCCCAGAAATCCAAAACCCTAGGGAAAGGAGAGCCCTCAAGTTAAAATCCACACAATATCGCCACATAAATTCGGTGCTCTTCCATGTTAATTATGATGGGGTGATTTTAAGATGTCTCGAACGTGATGATGCAAAAAAAGTTCTGAAAGAGCTCCATGATGGTCCTGCAGGTGGAAATTTCGCAGGAAACACCACTGCTCATAAAATACTGAGAGATTTCTATTATTGGCCTACTCTATTCAAGGACGCTCACATATACACTAGAATCTGTAAAATTTGTCAAATAAGCACGGGGAGTGAGAAGAGAGCATCCGTCCCACTCCAACCGGTAGTCGTTTCAAGGCCATTTGAGCAATGGGGGTTAGATATCATAGGAGAGATTACACGTAGATCTTCAAAATAACATAGATACATACTAACCCCCACAGATTATTTCATGAAATGGGAAGATGCCATCCCTATGAATCATGTAAATGAAAAGGTGGTGATCCAACTCATAAAACAATAGTTGATAACAAGGTTCGGTGTGCCTTCCGTCCTTGTTTTTGATAATGCAGCTTACTTTTCTTCCACCTTATTAAGAGAGTTTTCTATGGATAAAGGAATCATAATCAGATACTCTACAAACTACTATCCACAGGGTAACAGAGTGGAATAATCAATGAATAATAACATAGTAAGGATATTAAGGAAAACAATTGCAGACAACCAGAGGAATTGGCACAGTTCACTCCACAACACCTTATGGGCTGATAGAGTGACACCCAAGGAAGCCATAGGGAATTCCCCATACTTTTCGATATACAGATAGGAATCCATTCTCCCGAACGAGCTATATCTCCCATCTCTTCAACTTGCTCAAGATTCGAGAGGAGAACCCTCATCATTCATACACCAAAGAATTGATACTCTCCTCATGCTGGAAGAAGAAAGGGAGAAATAAAAATCAAAGTTCATATCTCATCAACAAATAGTTAAAAGGTGGTTTGATAAGCATGAGGCTAAAGAGAAGAATTTTGAAGTGGGAGACTTTGTCCTGAAATGGGACAGAGCAAATGAGCCGAAAGGAAAACATTCTAAGTTTTAGAGTATATGTCTTAGACCTTTCCAGGTGGCCAGGAAGATTGGGGTAGGCGCGTATCGGTTGCAGAATCTAAGGGGGAAACCCAATGCCCTCCTGATTAATGGCCAAGCCCTAAAACAATATTTCCATTAAAAAAAAAAGGCTTTTTTGTTTTTATGTTTTCACGATGTTTGTTTTAGGTCGATTGCGAAATGCATTTTTTTTGTTTTGTCTTCTGCTATTGTACTTCCGTGCTTTTGAAGATTATATCTAGAAAGACAATGGTTGACCTTAAATTCATGCAATATAACGAACTTTGTTCCTAAATCATCTCTCACATACAACACACGAAGCGCTAGAGGACCCACAATTGTTTTAAGGGGTTCTCTATCTAACCTGCACAGATGAACAACCTTGGAAAAGTGATGAAGCGTCTGGAAGGTGGTCTGGTAAAATATTAAGGGAAATATGGTAAGATGGAAAGGACTACATGTACCTCAGAGATAGAGCTAGAAAAATTTCACCTTAACCATATCATTTTTCAATAAAAGACGTCCTCCTCTCCCACTCCCTCAGGGAGTTTTTCTGAAATAAAATCAACTATATCAAATGAGTGCACAGTAGGAGAGGGTATGTAGATAACTACGTCGGGGCTATGGACACTTTTTGGCAGCGGAGCAAGGTCTGTGACATCGGGGTGACTCTGTCGAGGCTATAGATGCTCACTGGTAGCAGAGCAACACTGTAGCAAGTGAATAAGGGTTACTAAAAGGCCTAGTGCCAGTGAATTGTTAACTAGACTCTTTTCAAAACGGGTGTGAGTCAGGGTTGTAGGAAAAAAAGGTTGAATAAAGGTTGAAAACCCCACAGGCAGGCCCAAATGCACCAACCAAGGAATTTCAAATGAAAAGATAAAAGAGGTTTTGATGAAAGAACCGGTTAAGTTGTTAACCAGCTTTTGCATCAGCAGAGTCCGAGGTAGGAACAAAGATTCTTCTTTCACCAAGTAATTCTCCATTTGTTGAGCACTCAAGACACCCTAAAAAAACATATGTCAAATTTTTACTTTTTGGGGTACCACTTGATCTTTTCACTGTCTGATTCGACTTCATTTTGAGACATTTTTTGTCTTTGCTTATTATCATGAATCTCATCATCTATTCAGGTTTGTTTTGAACTTATGAAACCCCATGATTTAAAAGGAATTTACACTTGAATAAATAATCAACAACCAAAACACTTCACTTGACGCGCTTCAATTCAGCATTGGAAAGTATCCAAAGATGGAAAAGAACCACTCGGGAAACTTCAGTCACGAAGCGTCGATATCAATCGGCATCGAAAAAATGGAATTTTTTGTTTTTCATCAAGTCTTGCATAAGGATATCGTCGATAACTGATTCCCCTTCGACATCGGTAAAAGACGAGGGAAATATACGTTAACAAAGAAAGAAAAGATATCATCGATAGTCGATACCCGATTTGCTTATCAGAATCAGGGAAAACCTAAAAGGATTGCAACGAAACTTCTTATCACACTAAAGGGTATTCCCAATCATCGATCCCTGATGTTTTTTCGACATCGAGACTTTTTCAAGGAAGCTAATATGAAGAAAGCACTTGATATGTTTATCGCCCATCCCCAACCCTGGATATGTTTTCAGCTCCTGTAAGCTAAGGTTTGTTTTAGAACGAATAACTTAAGAAAAGTCCTGACTTTGATTAATACACACGAATTAGGTTATTGATATTCAACGCCACGTGTCTTTACCCCTAGTTTTACCCCTAGTCATTCTTGGTTCAATAGGTCCGAGTCACACCTCCGAGTCATCTTTTCCATGACAACGTTGTACGATGAGATTGATCGACGTCAGAGATTTTACAGAAGGACATCAACAAAAATGTTCATATCACATCCCCGATCCACCCAGTGAGAGAGCGACACGATGGGACATTTTAACTTTAGATACAATCAAATTTTGAGCATTTAAGGGAATAATTAATACCAAATCCCTCATTAGTTTCTACCTCATGATCCAATCAAAAGAGCCGTTTAAAATCACCGATAGAACACATCATCCCCGCGCCTCCACCATCAACTCACAATGAATTTAAGTTGTAGATATTCGACGATAGATTTGTTTAAATTTCACTCATCACCCGAATTGAATGGTTGATGCGACATGGTAAGTTCTTCCCTGGTTTAAATTCCCTTAATCCGTTGTAAACGAAATCATTCTATGCGTAAGGAAATTCAAAGCATCTGAAGAACCAAGATGAGTAATTAGAAGGTTGAAAAGATCCCGTGAGTATCAAAATAACTAGGTTTTAGAAAGCTTCACAGGTATGTATCCAAGTATGTAAATTTTACATGGCTGCAAATTATATGTTTTCTATCCGGTTTTTTTCTTTACACAGTCTCTGAAGGTTTATTTTAGTTGCAGGAAAAAATCCACCAAGAAAACCAACCACTAGACGATTGTCAAGGGTACGAAAGCTAAAAGAACTAGAGGTAGGCGAAGGCTCCTCTCCAGGGGCCACAAAACAATTAGAATACACTCCGATGCCAGAATTTGTCATCAAAACAACAACGCAGAATGTTTTTATCCAGCCTCCGGCCTTTGGAGATATAGAGGTAATCATGGGGTCCAATATGGCACTGCCACATTGGGGATAACTCTTTTACAAGATCAGCCGGGAGGAATACCCATAATATATCCCACACAATGATCCAGATATAGGAGCGCTCGACGATGAAGTGTTCCCAAACATATGACGATCATACCTGCATATGTTGGCGAGCAGAACCCCTATTTTTCCCTGTATTGAAGTCATGAAGTGGCTCATCGACTACACAGACACACATAAATGTTTAATCAATGATGAAAATGGTGGGTGTGTCGGAGTATTCTTACCAGTTAAAGTTCAGAAATGCTACAAGCTTAGAGATCCCGAGGAGCAGCTAAACACAAATTTTGTCGTGAAGTTATACGAGCGCCACGACACCAGTCGGATGATGGCCTCATGGTGGAGGGAGAACAAGAAGTACACCAACTAGAGAACTCGATGGTACAGGACTGCGAATTTGAGGGATCCATACATCTATTGGATGGCTCTCATTTGTCGATTATATGGAGAGAAGGATTGCTCTAGATTTTCAGAAGTGTGGATTCCCTTGTCTTACACAATGGCGATCTCCGGGAGTTTTTTTAACTGTGGAGTCATAATTTATAAACGACTGAGCATATGTATACAACAGAATCAGATGCTGAAGGAAGGAGAGACACCATTTTTCTACATGGATTCATATTTTCTTGATGTCATGTGCACCAGAAACATCTTCGCTCACATGAATCTGAGTTGGCATGTTGCAGAGCTCCTGGACCACATCTATTTCAGCATGCTATGGGAGAACAAGTATAAAAGGTCTTACTCCATCATCTATGATGAATTCATCGTGTGAATTTATTTCATTCTTTTTAAGAAGGAATGCTCGAGACTATTGGCTGCGGCCAAGAAAATGATTTCCAAGGTAGGCCACTGGTACTTGGACAAGCGCGACACCTACATCAGGCTATTCAGGGCCACCAGAGCACCACATCTCTTACTAGCTCATGTCCCAGACTGGATTGTAGTAGGATAAATATGCTATAAAACCATCTTTCAAGGCTACAATGCCACCCTGGTCAAGGAAAATAAACAAGCATTCATTCTCTATGGTTTCCATGTAGGTTTCTACTTGGTTAAAGATAAAGCTCAAGCCAAACAAGAAGGGCTGAGCCATCTTGAGTTCAGATTCCAGATAGGCTAATTCTGGAAGCATGATCCAAAGGGCCTGGTCTTGCAACATGCTTCACAAGTGTCATCCTACTAGCCGTACGCCCACGACAAATTTGAAGATGAAGTCTTCACAGAAAATGCCAAGTATTGGGACAAGGTGGTAGCAAGGATGGCCGACCCCAAAATGACTAGGTTCAGGGCCATGATATTTGATGAACATGCGACTACCATAGAGAAATCAACTCAAGAGGCCCTCAGAGCCAGGGAAGAAATTAGAGTGGTAGAAGCAACAGAGGTTCCCCTGTTGGCTCCTGTGTAGGATAGAGGATTCACTATGACACAGGATGCACAAGAAAGGGAGTTTCTCATGATAGAACATACACAACAATTAATTGATCAGCTTCAAGATGAACCAAACCTCATAGGAATGACAAGGGCCCCTGCCGAAAACCCAGATGAAAGTTGGGTAGGTCCAAGTGGCCCTGAGCTAATACAAATTGATGAAATCACCGAGTTAGATAACCTTGAAGTTACAATGCCACATGTCGGATCACCAGGGGACATTTCAACTCAGCTGGTGATAGTAAGAACATCAAGGAGATAAATTGCACCAAACCCCCTCCACAAATTTATAAACATCTATGATGATGAAGAAAGTTCAGAGGTGTCCCTGGTGACTCCTATGTAGATCACAGAGGAAAAGGAGTCCGAGAAGGCATCTTCCCCAGTTCCCGATGCTCAAATTTAGGGCCTTCCACAGAATTACTAGGAGGTTGAAAGTGTCTTAGAAACTGAGATACTTGATGTACTGGATACCCAAATTGATAGTCCATAGGATGAGCCAGGGTTGGGCGAACAAAAGGAAGAAGTTTCACAGTAGGAAATCGACATCTCAACGAACGATTATCAAGTAAGGACTGAGCCTATACCCGATGCTTCAATTTCAACTGGTACTCAACCTCTCGATGAAAAAAAACCAGAGGTAGGACCTTTAGAACACATGGAAGAGGTTCAAGAACCCATTCTTGAACTTATATACACTGTCAGAAGCCTGGGAAATATGCTTACCTGGGGAAATCAACAAATCCTAGAACTTGTGGATGAATTTGGTGACATACATGCCATCTCCTATGACCGTAAAAGGAAAGCTATCATGAAGAGAACCACCAAGAAGAGGATGATTATTCTAGATCGCTCCATCCTCATCACGACAGAGGAAAACCTGATCAACACAGAGCATGCCAAGACATCTGAACTTATCGGCGTAGGGATGGAAATCACAGATGCCACCCTGGATAGAGTAAAAAGGGATGAAGAGGAGTTGGCTGCTACTATGAAGGAATTGGAACATCTGCACCATTTGGTGAAATATTACCAGGACACCACACAAGTCACGGTGTTCCTAAGGAGAGAAATCCAGGAGGCCTACAGTAAATTCATAGATGAACAACACCTATTCACTGCAAGGATAGATGAGCTTCAAGAAGACACCCTCATGGCACTGGAAACATGCAAGGATATGGAAAGGTGTTCTGATAAAGAGCACCAAGCCATGGAAAGGATCAACTACATCAACGTGGTTTAACAAGGCTGAGATGCCAAAGAGCACGACATCCAGGTACATAGGGAAAGTAG
Organism: Picea sitchensis; assembly: GCA_010110895.2. Lineage (NCBI taxonomy): Eukaryota > Viridiplantae > Streptophyta > Pinopsida > Pinales > Pinaceae > Picea > Picea sitchensis. The sequence continues at coordinate 386,875 of SNQJ01S0004680.1, read as the reverse complement.
CATCGACCACATAAAGAAGTCGACTAAATATTGGGTAAAAATGGCTCAATATCCTCATCGGGAAATTTGAGAGAAATGGGCCAAGTGAGAAAAGAACTTGACCAAGATTAACCAGGCAATGAGGGACACCGACCTCCCTGAATTCGGCACACCTGAGGACTTTGTCGACTTGCACAACATAGTCAAATTACATGCTGAACAAGACTCATCATGGGCTGTAGAGGTAGAAAAGGTGGCAGACATGGTGCCGTGACAAGTGTAACGGTTCATGGAGCACCTGATCAAATCTCGAACCATGTTGCAGCAGTTAAGTGCCAAAATAATCAAGTATCAGGAACATGCAGTAGATATAAGAGAGGTCCTTTCGGCCCCAATGGAACAACATAGATTCATGTATGCTAACACATGCAAGGATCTCTTCGTCAAACGGTCAGAGTACGAGAAGAGTCATCCACTCAAGTGAGATCATTTGATGACTCTTAGAAGATTGAGAGAAGAAAGCTCCATGTGGCGAGTTTTGTTTTACTTAGATGCACTTTTAATAGTTATTTTTAGTTAATAGTATGTTATAAATAGGAGGATCGACCTGTCAGCAAAAGGTCGATGGTTGTTGCAAAGACCTTCATTTTTGTATTTGTAAAGAACTATTTCAGAACTGCCTTAATTGAGAAATTATGTTTAGGACCATAGACAAGTTTGTGTTTTTCATCAAAAGTGTGTATGATTGGATCCGAGGAAGAATTATTTCTGATTTTTTTATCTCATGAATGGATGTTGTAATGAGTAAGAACTTCTGAATCTGTTGATAATTTATTTGATTCAATATTTTTATAGTTCTTGTCTTTAATGATGAAGAGTAAATCGTTGTGTTAGTATGTGATTGATGATTAGAGTTAAGGAAACTAATTTTCTTGCCATCGTTTATTCCATGTATGTTTTCTTCTGATAATCGTACCTCAGTCAATAATTGGAACACCAACAGGTTAATGTATTAGTATTAGGCTTGTGGTAGAGAATCATTGTCTGCATGCTAGAGTGAAAGGATTATCCCTAGCTCATCCTTCTCCAGTAGTTAATATTTTCCCACTTTGTTACCTAGTTGGTTTATACCAACTTTTATCTTGTATTGGTCCCACCTATAAGAGAAAATACAAAAAAGAGAACGTTTGAACTAAAGGAGGAGTTTTCATAATAAGACATCCTATCAATCACTACGTAAAGCCCATCGATTAATTGTCAGGATCACAAGATCTGGAGAACTATTCCACCATTAAACGCTATAGAGTCTAATTGGGCCTCGGTGGCGGGTTTGGTTCCTGCTGTTGAGTTAAAGGGATTTAGCACCCCTTAACAGGTCCTACCGAGATCTGAAAACTTATGATACTTGTATCATTCAACACATTATCATATTAAAACCTGAAGTAAAACCCTTCCAACAGAAGCTCCAAAAATACCACCCATCCCTCAAGCCTCTCATGTGTCAGGAGTTAAAGAAACTACTAGATTCCATGATTATTTTCCAAGTTAGACACTCTGCATGGGTAGAAAATTTGGTTCTTGTGAGGAAAACATCCGGGGATATTTGCCTATGTGTAGATTTCAGAAGCATCAATAGAGCTTTAGAAAAGGAAAACTACCCAGTCCCACCAATGGAGAAACTCTTGTAGACCGTGTCTAGATCTGAGATTTTCTCCCTGCTGGATGGTTTTTCAGGTTACAACCAAGTTCTAGTTTTATAAGAAGACCCTTTGAAGGCTACCTTCCAAACCAAGTGGGGAACCTCCGCTTATAAACACATGAATTTTGGGTTAATAAATGTAGGGGCGACCTTCCAAATGGCCATGGATGTAGCATTCCGGGGACTAATCAACAAGTATGTAGTAGTTTATTTAGACGACGTGACTGTGTATTCAAAGAATAGAGAAGACTGCATCGAACATTTAACCCAGATTTTCGAAAGGTGTAGGAAATATGGTATATCCTTAAACCCTAAGAAAACTATTTTTGGTGTCGAGGAAGGTAAGTTGCTAGGTCATATCATATCTCTAGAAAGAATTTTCATAGACCCAGAAAGGACTAAGGCTATAGCTCAAATTCCTTTACCACACAACAAAAGGCTATGCAATCGTTCTTCAGGAAAATCAATTTTGTGAGGAAATTCACTCCCTATTTCATTGAAACTATCAAACCCTTACAAAACATGATCTGTAAAGATGTTGAGTTTAAGTGGGATGATGAACGAAAAAATGCCTTTAGAAATATTAAGATTGCGATATCTCAAGCCCCAGTGTTGTGGAGTCCTGATTTTAGCAAAGATTTCTTCCTCTACACTTTTTCCTTTGACCAATCGTTAACTACAGTATTGACTCAAAAGGATGATGAAAAAAACGAAGCCCCAATATCATTCATGAGCACTAATCTCCAAGGGGTCAAACTAAACTACCCTGCTATAGACAAGTAGGCTTGTGTTGTATATAAGGCAGTGAAACACTTCAGGTCTTACATCCTTAAGAATCATACCAATGTCATCGTCCCTCACCCTGTAGTCTGATCCCTATTTACTCAACAGGAGATGGGGGAAAGAAGAGGAAAATTGATGGCAGTAGTCCAAGAATTTGATCTAGATATAAAACCTGCTAAATTGGTTAAGGGACAAGGGTTATGAAAACTGGCAGTTGAAGCCCAAGACCAAGTAAATGAAGACCCCGGATGGGAGAATGAATTGGAGTTATGGTGTGGTGAAGATTCATACATCTCCCCAGGGAAAGACTCTTGGTATGAGAAATTGACTTATCTCTTGCATCATGGGACTTGCCCAGAAAACCTAAACCCTAGGGAAAGGAGAGCCCTCGGGTTAAAATCTGCACAATATCGCCTTATAAAATCGATTCTCTTCCATGTTAATTATGATGGGGTACTTTTAATATGTCTCGAACGTGAATATGCAGACGAAGTTCTGAAGGAGCTCCATGATGGTCCTGGAAGTGGAAATTTCGTAGGAAACACCACTGCTCATAAAATAATGAGAGCTAGTTATTATTGGCCTACTCTGTTTAGGGACGCTCACACATACACTAGAAATTGTAAAACTTGTCAAATAAGCATAGGGAGGGAGAAGAGAGAAGTTGCCCCACGCCAATCGATGGTCATTTCCAGGACATTCGAGCAATGGGGGTTAGATATCATAGGATAAATTACACCGATTTCTTTAAAACAACATAGATACATACTACCTGCCACAGATTATTTCACGAAATTGGCAGAGGCCATCCCTCTGACCCATGTAAATGAAAAGGTGGTGATCCAATTCACAGAACAACAACTGATCACAGGGTTCGATGTGCCTTCCTTCCTTGTTTTTGATAATGCAACTTAATTTTCTTCCAGCTTATTAATAGAGTTTTCTCTAGACAAAGGAATCATAATCAAATACTCTGCAAACTACTATCCACAGGGGAACGGAGTGGCATAATCAACTAATAAGAACCTAGTGAGAATATTGAAGAAAAAAATTGCAGATAACCAAAGGAATTTGCATAGTTCACTTCATAATGCTTTATGGGCCGATAGAGTTACACCCAAGGAATCTGTAGGGAATTCCCCATAATTTCTGGTATATGGACAGGAAGCCATTCTCTCGAATGGACTATATCTTCCATCCCTTCAACTTGATCACGATTCGAGAGGACAACCCTGATCAGTCATACAACAAAGAATTGATACTCTCCTCATGCTGGAAGAGGAAAAGGAGAAAGAAAAATCAAATTTCGTAGCTCATCAGCAGATAGTGAAAATGTGGTTTGATAAGCATAAGGCTAAAGAGAAGAATTTTGAAGTGGGATGCTTAGTCCTAAAATGGGATAGAGCAAATGAGCTGAAAGGAAAACATTCTAAGTTTCAGAATATATGGCTTAGACCTTTCCAGGTGGCCAAGAAGATTGGGGCAAGCATGTATCAACTGCAGAATCTGAGGGGGGAACCTAACACCCTCCTGGTAAATGGACAATCCCTAAAACAATATTTCCATTAAAAAAAATAAAAAAATTGTGTTTATGTTTTCAGGATGTTTGTTTTAGATAGGTCGATTACATAATGCATTTTTTGTTTTTTCTTCTGTTATTGTACTTCTGCGCTTTTGAAGATTGTGTTTAGCATGAAAATGGTTGACCTTAATTCATGCGATATAACAAACTTTGTTCCTGACTCAACTCTCACATACAACACAAGAAGCACTAGGGGACCCGTGTTAAGAACCAAACATCAATATAGCATAGAAAAACCTCAGAAAAAGTTCTCAACGCCTTGAAAAAGAGATAATTTCAGATAATAAGCCTCTTCAAGGGGGAAACCTCCTTTTACCCCACTTAAATGTTCAAGTACAAGATGATTCCAAATGAAAATGTCTCCTTGG
>SNQJ01S0004680.1:310939-376559 GCA_010110895.2 Picea sitchensis | reverse complement strand
TGTATGTATGTATGTATGTATGTATGTATGTATGTATATGGCATATACCATTTAACCTCCCCTCACGAGTTTAGGATTATTGGCTCTATGAAATGTTACAACGAAAAATGGGATAGGGGTCGAGGGAATATACCATTAACCTCCCCTTGTGAGTTTATGATTGTTGGCTATATGACATGTTACAATGAAAAATGGGCTAGCGGTCGAGGGCTTAGGCCCTCGACCCTTTTTGTCGCCCAAAAATATTTTAAACAAATTTGCATATAGTCGTTGCCATGTTATTTTAAGAATTAAATTCATGGCACGTTGGTAGTGGAGGCTTGTATAAGGCTTTAGGAGATTATGGGTTCAACCCCCATTAACTCCCAAAATTTTTACATAACTATGACCATAAAGGCCAATGGAAGGATTCCACGTGGTAACCTCTCATTGGCTTATCTTTTCCACTTGTCAACACATGACTCATCCACCTAGTATGTACGACTTTCCCAATCAACTTCCAACCTATGTGCCATGTCACATGTATGATCATGTGCCATGTGTCACCCTTGCAGTGGTGACACATGTCACCCTTTTTCCCCTGCTAACTTTGACCTTTGACTTGTCTTGGCTCGAACTTTGACTGGCCATATATTTTGCATGTTAACTTTATTTTACTTGTCGTTTGAACCATTGGAAAGATAACGATGAGCTCTAAGCATTGATGTCATTTTAAATAAAATTTGGGATGGTTAGATTCTGAGCATTATTGAACCATTTTGGACCTCTATGGATGTTTTGGATCCTCCTGGACCTTCGTGATCATTCCCAAATACTCTTGGATCATTTCTCCCCATTAGAAGCCTTTTGAACCACCAAAAGTTTTGATTACTCAACAACTAGGTGAGGGTAGAGTTCCCTGACTTTTGTGATCTCCATCCGTTTTTCCTTGGTTTTACCCCTTTAATACCAGCTCAAAGATATTCCACATCACCTCGTTGTGAAGTCCTAATTCTTCTCTCGAGAATAACATCTTCTTGTAGCTTGTTCAAATATTTTGGAGCAAAATCATCAACTACTAGAAAATGAATACTTTCATCTTCATCTATAATAATAGGAGGCTCATAAAGATTCAAATTCTAAACATTTACCACTTAATACTTTTGCATGTAGGCTGGTAGATCTAAATGAAAGGCATTAGTACCAATATTTTCCAAGATCTTGAATGGACCATATCGGATTGGCCTTAGTTTTTTACCTTCACCTTTCATTCTATCCTTGCTGATATGTAACCATACTTGATCATCAACTTCAAATTGATGATCAACTCAATGTTTATCATGCATTGCCTTGTACTTGGCTTGGATTTTCTCCAATTGTTCCTGTACTGCTTGATGTATCCATTGAATCTTTTGAATGAACCTTTTATCTTTATATATATCATCATGTCCATCTTCTTTTCCTACTTCTCTGAAAGAAATTTCCATAGGTGATTTTGGAAAGTATGCCAAACATACTTCAAAAGGAGTTTTCTGAGTAGACGACTGTATGGAATAATTGTAGGCATGTTGTACATAAGGTAACTGTTCATCCCATATCATAGGATGCTTGTTGAAGTACCCTCTAAGTAGATGTACCATTATTTTGTTTACCACCTATGTCCGTCCATCTATCCGTGGATGAAAATTTGTGCTCTTCTTCAACTTAGTGTCCATGATTTCCCATAAATGAGACCAAACATTTCCCAAAAAGTGAGAGTCTCAATCTGATATAATATATGTAGGAAGTCCAAAATGAGCCCATACATTAGCAAAGAAAATTTGTGTTGTCTATTCAGTTGTGAGTTGTTTCTTGCATGGCATCAAAATACACATCTTATTGACCTTGTCAACCATGACATATAGATAATCATGAATTGTCCTGGACATCGACAAACCCCCTACAAAACCCATGGAGGTACTTTCCCATGATTGAGAAGGTACTAGAAGTGGTGTATATAAACCCAACTTTTTGTTGCTAGGCTTACTTGTGGCACACATAACACACCCTTTGATATACTTGGAAATTGTTTCATTCATTTGAGGCCAATAAAAATACCTCTGCAACTGTTCAACGGTCTTACCAACCCAAAAATGACCAAAAATGAGAGATGTATGAGCTTCTCTTATTATATTACTCTTTCATCTCTGGGTATGCAAAGATTTCCAAGATGATATAACAAATTGTCATGCATATAATAATTTGACTACCACAAGTTAATGTATTGTATACATCTTCAAAATCATCATCCTTAGCATATTATTATACAGAACTTGCATGCACTAAAGGATTATTGTTGAGTATTGTGGTTGCATTAATTAGTGGTCTTCACAACATATATGCAACCTTGTTATGAATACCCTTCTTATACTTGATTACCAAATGAAATTGTTTTAAGAAACCCATCCACTTGAAGTGTTGGGACTGTTGTAGCTTGGTCTATGACTGCAAATACTATAATGGATAATGGTCTTCATAAATAATTGTCTCCTTTCCCATTAAGTAATGCTTCCATTTCTTTACACTTTGTACCAATGCATACAATTCCTTATCACATGTTGGATATTTAATCACAGCCTAAGTAAAATTCTCATAATGATAACATATAGGTTTACTTCATTGCATCAAGAATGTTCCCATGGCATATAGGGATGATTTTAAGGATGGAAATTTATTTTTAAATGTAGAAACCTTTCCGAATCTTACTAATCCTTCACATGCCAACTATAAATGTTTGGCGATATTTTTGTAAAAATATTCAAATTTCTAAGGATTTTATATAGTTTTTATAAAATTTTGGTGATTTTTAAGATTAAATAATTTTATCTTATAGAATTTGGGTGAATCATTTTTAAAATAGCGAATATCGTTTTTGGAAAAACCATGGAAAATTAGCCCATGAGCGAAATTTAGCCCCTAAAATCATCCATGATGGCATATCTTCTTGCATCGGTTTGAATCTCAACTGGCTGTTGTAAATCTGGCAGAGCCAACACTAGTGCAGTGCTTATCTTTTCCTTTAATGTATCAAAGGATTTATACTACTTGCCTCCCCATTGAAAGACTTGCTTAACACTTGTTAATGCATGTAGAAGAGCTGCTACATATGAAAAATTAGCAATTGATTTCCTCCATTACTGTACATCTCCTAAGAAGCTCCTGAATTTTGTGACAATAGTTGGATTGGGCCATTTCACAAAGACTTCTACTTTTGCATGGTCTATTTTTAGCTGACCATTCCCTACAATGTAACCCAAATATACCAGAGAAGTTTTTCCAAATTCACATTTAGACATTTTTACATATAGTTTCTCCTTCTTCAAGAGTTCAAAGACTGTCTTGATATGATTTATATGACCTTAACATATTTGAATAAATATCAATATATCATCTAAATAGATGATAACAAAATCATCTATGTAGGGTTTGAGCACATCATTTATTACCCTCATGAATTGTTTTGGTGCATTGCATAACCCAAATAGCATAACTAACCATCCAAATAATCATTGCTTGGTCTTGAAAGCAATTTTCCATATGTCACCTTCTGCAATTCTGATATGATGGTAACAACTTATCAAATCCAACTTAGTGAAATAAAAAACATTCTTTAATTTATCTAATAAGTCATCAATTCTTGGAAGAGGATAACAGTTATTTACTGTAATCTTATCCAGGAATCAAAAATAAAAATACATCCTCCATGTTCCATGCTTCTCCATAGATAATACAATAGGAGAACCACACATATAGGAGCTTGGCCTAATGATTCCTTTACTGATCAAATCCTGAACTTTCTCATTAATTTCCGCATTCTCGATCATTGATGACATGTACATTCCAATGTTTGGAAGAGGAGCATCCCACTGCAAATATATTTCATGTTCAACCTCCCTCTTAGGAGGAAACCCTGTAGGTTCCTAAAACAACTCATCATAGTTATATATGATTTTGGAAAATTTTTGTTTATGATCTGGATCACAACCTGATAAAGAATATGCTATCTCTTCTTCTTTATGTTTCACTATCATGAGAACAACATATTTACTTGCACTCGAGAGTCCCTTCATTTTTCTTGTTCTCACTAAAGAAACATTAGTTATTCATACGATGATCTCTAACAATATATTCAACTCCATCCTTGGAAATATGCTATTTATTCTCTTCACGGTAGAATATGGCCTTCTTTTCAAATAGATATGGACTACCCAAGACAATGTCGAAAATTTCAAGAGGCAAAACATCGAATTCCACCTCGTCAAATAACTTAGTTGTAATTGCAAATATGATCTTACATTGTTTTGTTACGTGCAACTTAACATCTTCACATACCTGTCCTAATGGATAAGTATTTTTGTGAGGTGTCGTATTTAAACCCAACTTCTTAACAATTGCTTCAGATATTAAGTTAACTTGATATACATTGTCAAATAAAGTATCTACCTTAGTATGCTTGACTATAGTATCTTTCTTTTGATCCGTATCAGTTTCCAATTTGGTAGATTGAACTGAAGAATTTGTTTTAATAGCTAATATACCTTTGCTTCCTATTTCCATGATCTTAGATTCATCTCTAAAATCTCACCCTAGATCCTAATGAGCTGATGCAATAGTATTTTGCTTCCCTTTTTCCTTGAATTTTTTTCGGTCATAATTTTGGATGAAGCTTCCAACATTGTGATTCCTCATATCCCTTTTCTTTATAGTGGGAACATGTAGGTATTTCCTCAACTTATTTCATTGTAGTTGATTTCTTACTCTTCCATTTACCTTTAGGTTTCTTTTCAAAATTGAATGTATTCTTATCTTTGGTCACATCGTTCCCCTTACTAGCCTCTAGATGTGTTGAGTGTACAGACACCTTATCAATGTTAGTAGGGTTAAACATTAAATTAGTATGATGAAGATATGAATGCATGCCACCAATATAATTCATAAGAGTTTCATGGGTATATGCTAATGATAATGCCTTCTTTTTGAATTCCTGTGTATATACCTGAATATTATGGCCTTTACCTTGTCTTAGATGCTTCCATTCGATCATTGTCGTTTGTGTATAATCTAGTGGATAGAATTTTTTTCTTATAGCCTTAATAAAATTATCTCAGGAAGAGATTGCTTTACCCTTTTGAATAATATCAACTTTCATCTTACTCTCCTGCCATATTAAGGCTATGCCACTTAGTTGAAGAGCTACTAACTGTATCTTTGCAGCCTCGCCCATGATATTTTGAAACCTGCAATATACCTCTATTTTCTTGATCCAGTTTTCCAATATCTCGACATCCAATTCTCCATCATAGGTTGGAGATTCAAACTTGGCATCCAATTTTAATAGTGGCAGATTATGATCAGACTTCCTAGAGGACTTCTTTCGACAAGAAGAATGTTCACTTGCCTTTGAAGAAGATGATGAAAATGAGGATGGTGAAGGGGGCTCTGAAGGTCCACCACCTTCACCTCCTCCTTCTCCTTTTATCAAAGATTCTTCTCTTACGAGATTTGTAATTCTTCATTGCAAATCCTCTACTATATCCCTCAATGATTGGAGTGTAGCCCTAATCTCTTCCTGGCTCATGGGTTGATCTTCTTCTTCTCATTTTTTTGAAGCCTCTTATGTCTTCAAAATCTTTTTCCAATCTCGTACTTATAACTTGCAAGCTCTCCTTTACAAATTTTGAGTTTAGCTCTTGTAAGCGTTCACTTGCAAACACTTTTCAAACCAACTCTAATACCAACTTGATCCGAAATATCCTTAGATGATGATTATTTTAAATACACATAAACATCCACTTGATCTTCAAAATAATAATGATCACTTGACTATTTACAATTTACATGTGAAAAACTTATCTAACCATACACACTTTAATGATAAATAACTTGCAAATATTTGAGCATAAAAATGAACATTGATGAAATCACATACACAAGTTTGATAACGGAGTTCACCCAATTTGGGCTATGTGTATGGGTCCACTTCCAATAAATACCTCTGTATTAATGCTCAAATTATTGTTTTTTACAATGACCTTTTTACATGTTTCTCAAATGCAAAAACATAGTGCACCGTTGGATTCCTTGCAAAAAATCGTGAAAATGAGTACAAATTTCTTGAAATTCTGTCAAGGGACCTCTCAACATGTTTTATGGTGTAGCCTCAAAGCCTATGTACCCTTAGGAATGCACTTCGAGACAAAACTTTGCATTAATGAATGTCTATACAATCCTTGGTCTACACGCCATTAAATAGGGTGCAGGTCCTTAACTTACCTATGAATTTTGTGGTCCACCTTAACCATTAGTTGGCAGTGTTTGTAAAATAACCCAGGCTTTGGTGTGTTGGTTATGACATGGTATTATATATAGCAAGTTGGGGGTTCGAGCCCCGCTGACCGCCATACATTTTGGTGTTTTTTTGGCATATATATGTGTGTGTGTGTGTGTGTGTGTGTGTGTGTGTGTGTGTGTGTGTGACATATACTGTTTAACCTCCCCCCATGGGTTTAGGACTTTTGACTCTATGAAATGTTACAATGAACCATAGGCTAGGGGTCAAGGGATTAATCCCTCAACCGTTTTTTCCACTCAACAATATTTTAAACAAACTTATATATAGTCGTTGACATGTAATGTTAAGAACTAAATGCATGGCACATTGGTAGTGGAGGCTTGTATAAGGCTTTGGGATGTCATGGGTTCAACCCCCGTCGACTCCCAAAATTTTTACATAACTATGACCATAAATGCCACCTAGAAACCTCACATTGGTTTATCTCTTCCACTTGTCAACACATGACTCGTCCACTTGGTATGTATGAATTTCCCAACCAGCTTCCAACCTATGTGCCATGTCACTTGTACGATCATGTTCCATGTGTCACCCTTGCAGTGGTGACAGGTTTCACCCTTTTTCCCCTGCTAACTTTGACCTTTGATCTTGCTTGGCTCGAACTTTGACTAGACATATCATTTGCATACGAACTCCATTTGACTTTTCGTTTGCATCATTGGAAAGATAATGACGAGATCTACACATTGATGTCATTTTCGAGAGAATTTCAAATGGTTTAATTTTGAACATTGTTGAACCATTTTGGACCTCTGTGTACATTCCAGATCCTCTTGAACCTCTGTGACCATTCTCAGAATCTCCCAGATCATGTAGCGCCCTTATTTTCCACATCTCAATCATACCTTTACAATTTTTCCAAGAGATTTAGATCTTCCCTTATATTTAGATCTCCCACTTGAGGACTTAGATCTATTTCTTTCCTAGGAGTGCCTTCTTGCAAATAAGGCATATGTGCTCTGTCTTTCCATACTTTTCTGCCTCATCTCCTCCAACAACAAGGATGAGACCACATCATTGAAAGTTAAAGTAGTTGAATTATACCTATGGACACAACTAGACTATCTCATGAGTATGATGAAGAGAACAGTAAGCCGATACACTTATCCTCATCAAAAATCTTAATATAAACAGATAATAGTTGACTTACCACTATATTGAAGGTGTTCATATGCTCTTCCACCAAGTCTCCATCTTTCATCCTCAGGTTATACAATTTATTTCATAGGAATAGTTTGTTTACCAAGGACTTTGACTGATACAAATCCCCTAACTTATCCCATAATGCCTTGGCTATAGCTTCCCATGACACATTTAGTAATGTTGAATATGAGAGACACAATGAGATTTTTCTCTTCGTCTTTCGATCCAACTTTTCGTGAAAATAATATAACACATACCCAACACTTGAACGGGGAAGGAATTGTGTCGCGGTGACATTGGGAACTTATCCTATGTGGTACTACCTTAGAAACTCGAGGGATATTGACAAGGCTTCTATTTTGGTCAGTGAAATTTTTTGGTTTCATTTCCAGGGAGCAAGGACATTTGACCCAAGTTCTCAACAACCTATCTTCGATAAGTTTTCTTGTTTTGCATTGTGGTGAGATTACTTTTCATTGAATAACTTGTAGGATGTGATGTCATGTTCCCAAGAATAGCCTCAACATGGAGTGACTTAGTAGTCTATCTGTTCTTGTAGAATATAGTTAGGCACAAATAGGGAACAAAGGGAGAAATAAGGGTGAATAAATGGCTAAACGATAAATTAATCTGAAAAGCATAAGAAAAGTCACTTAAGCCAAAGCCAACAGAGATAGAAAAAAAAGGTGTTAAGGGGGGGCTTAAATAATTACTCACATTCGAATTAGGAGGAAAGGTGCCTAGTTTAAGGGATGGAAATGGAAAATTAGATCGAGGGAGGTATAAGAAGAGGAATTCGACCTAATTCCTCATTACGTTATGATTTTTATTTGAGAACAGGTTCCAGAGGAGGAAGTCAACCTCTTAGTTGTTTTGTGGATTTCTGGAGGAAACCACCACCCAGATTGGTTTCATTGTTGGAAGACACACCCTATCCTATCAGAGATACCATCCAGGTATTTCACTGTGACAAATCCGTATTCTATATACCTAGTTCAGAGATTGCGCATTGCAGCCAGTGAGGGCGCAAAGGTTAGAGACAGTTGTGTGTAGTTGGATGAGTTTAGGGCATATATCAACATTTCCTTCCAACCCAGTTGAGAGGGAGCAGGGAGATTATTTTGAGCTATCATTCATAAGATTCTGACGGAGGAATATCCTAGTGCGCATCGAGCATCCAGGAAGTGCGCAACACTTGGGGATGTATATTGAGGGTTCCAGGGAGCTCACCGGGTCAGATCCAGAGAAACCCTCCCAACCCAGTACAAATATTACAAGGTCACTTAGATTGAGACATACATCACCAGATTCTGACGGTGGAATCACTGGGGCACATCATTTGTCCAGGAGAGGGACACAAACCCCTAGGTGATCCCACCCAAGGTCCAATTATATCAACATAAGGTCGATCTTCAGTCTGATAGTCACCAGGAGGAGCTGTGAGTCCAGGGCACATCATTTGGGACAGTTTCTAGGAAGATTTGATGTGTATATCCAACAGGGTGAACTTTCTAGACATTTGTAGCAGTTGTCGTGAGTATCTGAGATTGCATACAACATATATGTACATGCATGTTGCCGATTCTTCCCGATCTTTTGTATACGGGTATTTATTGTTGTTTTTCATTGTATTCTAGTGACAATAAACTCTTATGAGATCTAGCTGATGAGTAGTTCCTATATTTCCTACATGCACATTGTATTTCTTGATATTTTCCATAATACATGCTATTGAGTTGTGTTGGTTCCTTTTATTTTGTATGCATCATATATTCTACTCAAACAACTTATTTATATGAAACACACATGAAAAATCACCACACATGTTAAAAAAAGTAACTAAAATGCATCCAAAAATCCCCAAAGTATCATATTTGAGAGCTGAGACATCAGTTTCAGTAGAGTCTATCCAAATCCATTAGATCAGGGATATTTTACTGATATCAGAGCCTTCTTCCTACTAGCCAGTTTAGAAGTTCTTTCTCATGACCCCATTATTTCGACAACAAGTGCATAATACCTAGAGGGCCAAGGTAATATTGGGGACGAGTACATCTGATACTGTAGGGGATAAGAATAGAAGGGACTACACTCCCTTCCACACTCAGTCAGATACATAGCCAAAGATAGAGGATAGGGATCACATCAATGCTAAAATAGAGGCAGACATAGAGAGGAATATGGGTGAAAGGCGTGAGACACCATAGGGAAATGGGAAAGGCCCCGAGACACATTATGACAGTACGCGGGACATCTTGAATGACCTAGCTAGAGGAAAATGGGATATGATGAATTCCATATAACAAATGGACATCAACACACAAATGATTCAACATAGTGTGGGCACTATGGGTGTCAACATGACAGGAGGAGTGAGTGGGTCGGGAGGACACCAGGGAGGTGGTGCCAGTGGATCTCAGGGTGAAGTAAGTGGACATCCTTCACCTATCCATTCCTATACATCATCTGGGAGGATCCCCATACCTCTATATCTACAGTTGCAGGGGGGACAACCGCTGGGATAGCCAGGGCAAATAGGAGGACAACCACGACAGGGGTAGGTAACGCCACAAGACCGATTTGGGGAGTAGAGGAGATATTATTTGGCACTGGGACCAGAGTTCCATGCAGACATGATTTTTATACATTATTGTTTGATCAGGTATCAAAACATACCTAGGGAGGCACAGAGGGGCAATGCGCAAAATCAGAACATGGGCTTCATTAAGAAAGTTGGGAAGTTGAATATTCCTACTTTCGACGATTCATCTTGATTCTCATCTCATGCATGAGTACATAATCTTGACACATATTTCAAGCTCAACCTGATGATAGAGTCGTAAGCTATTAGCTTCGCCACCTTGCACTTGGATGGGGAGGCCCACGAGTGGTGGTATCATGGGCTAGTGACCTTGGGTCATAGCCACATTACTTCATATTTGGAGTTCACCGAGATTTTGATGGAGAGATTTGAAAGGAGGGATCCAAAACTCCACTTCATGGATATGACATAGTTGAGACAAACAGGTTCAGTCGAGGTATTCATCACAAAGTTCTAGTGGAAGGAAGTGGTCGTATCAAATATTTCAGAGCATAGATTGGTGATTTTGTTCACTGAGGCATTGACAGATCCATTGAGGGGATGGGTTAAGGATTTCAAGACTCATGCCCTATAAGAGGCCATTGTATGCACTAGAGACATGGGGAAATCAGTGCTAAAACCCAAACCCTTTACCAAACCCTTTTTTTCATAAAGAGACAAGGATCAGAAGAATCCTCAGTGGGATTTGAAGGGTAAGCCCAAGTTGGATGATGACACCAGACAAGAGTTGATGAGGACATTGATGCATGGGAAATGGACAAATCCACTACATTGAGGTGGAATTAGGAAGTGAGGAGGTGGATGATGAGATAGGGGCACAAGAATAGAATGACTCTGAGGATGAGCCTACACATGAGCCAGAGCGACATCTGAAGAAGACTCATACACAATCATAGTCACAACTAAAGGAGGAGACAGAACTTCAGAGAGAGTTTAAAGGGGGAACCATAGCAACCTTTTCTGGAGTACCCCGATACAACACTCTTAGGATCAAGGGCCTTATAGAAGGGCAATGCATGACAACTTTAGTAGATGGTGGGGCCACCCACTATTTCATCGATGTGTCCTTAGTATCCCATAGGGGGATACACACTGAGGCGTTTGAGGGGTTCACCGTGGTTGTGGCAGATGGATATACTATGACATACTTGGATATTGTTCCATACCTAGAGGTCAAGCTAGGAAACTACACCCTGAAGGATACCTTTTACGTAGTTGACTTGTCATATACAGATGCAATGTTGTGGATACATTGCCTATATTCATTGGGAGAGATTGGCTTCAACTATCAGACGTTGCCCATGAGTTTCAGAGAAGCTAGTGGGTCAAGAGTAGTATTGAGAGGTATGTCTACAACAACACCCAGAGCAGTATCAATGAAGATGATGGAGAATAATTCCACCACGGTGATATAGCATATGCAGTAGAGTGTCTGATCACCACCCAGAAGGATTCAGATGGCAGAGAGCATTACCATCCACAAATCAGAGAGCTTCTGAGTTAGTACGAGCCAATGTTTGGGCCAGTACCACATGGGAGGGCACCTGACAGTTGGTTTGAGAACACTATTGAGTTGGAAGCAGGGGCTAGAAACTGTTATCACCGCGCCCTATAGACACCCCAAGAGATTCAAGGACAAGATCTAGAAAGAAATCAAGGAATTACTTGCGATGGGGCACATTGGGCCGAGCATGAGTCCTTTTGCTTCTTCAGTCGTACTGGTAATAAAGAAAGATGACACATTGAGGATGTGCATAGACTACAGATCCCTTAATAAGAAAAGGACTAATAACATGTACCCTATTCCGCGCATAGATGAGTTGATGGACGAGCTACATGGGGCACTTTTCTTCACCAAAAATGATCTACGATCAAGATATTATCAGATCAGCATCAGAGAGTAGGACATAGAGAAGACATCTTTCAGATGCCATTTTGTGCACTTCGATTTTTTGGTCATGCCATTAGGGTTAACCAATGCACCATCCACCTTTTAGTCTTGCATGCATCACATCTTCAGGAGGTAGTTGAGGAAATACCTTTTGGTATTCTTCAATGAAATTTTGATTTACAATAGGACATGGGCTAATCATTTGGCACACTTAGAGGAGGTATTGGGCATTATGCAGGCACAATCATTATATTCCAAGGATTCCAAGTTTGAGTTCAGGATGAGAGAACTACTATACTTGGGGAATATCATCAGTGATTATTGGTTCATCAAGAGAATATCAGGGCCATTCTAGATTGGCCAACACCCAAGAACCTCATAGAGCTGAAGGGATTATTTGGGTTATGTAGTTACTACAAGAGTTTTTTCATGGGATTTTCACATTTGGGAGAACCTATCATAGATCTAACCAAGAAGGGTGATTTTTAGTGGACGGATGAGTCACAAAATAATTTTGAGAAAATGAAGGAGGTTATTATCACATGCCCTATTCTAGCCCTTCCGGATTTCTCTCAACCGTTTGTTCTAGAATGTGATGCATCAAGGGTGGGGATTGGAGAAGTTTTGATATAGGGGGGCCATCCCATTGTGTTCGAGAGAAGGAATCTCAATTATTTGGAGATACTCTAATCTATTTTCGATAAGGAAATACTAGCAATCATGCATGCCTTAACCAAATTCATGCAGTATTTGGTGGGTAGAAGATTTGTATTGAAGACTGATCACAACAGTCTCAAGTATTTCCTAGATTAGAAATACCTTAACGAGAGACATCTGAAGTGGGTATCAAAGATCCAATCCGTTTTCTTTGACATTGGGTATGTTAAAGGAAAAATGAATGTCGTAGTAGATACTTTGTCCAAGAGGCCAGCAGGGTGTTCAATGATGAATATTTGCACCGGCTGGAAGGCACATTTGTTGGTGGAGTACTCCAAAAACACGTTTTCTTGTGAGTTACTGGATGTACAGATAGTTGATGATAGATACTGAGTGTTAGATAATGTCATTTTTTTACAAGGAATGGATCTACCTGGTTCCAGAATCTACCTTAAAGGGGAAGGTTATGAAGGTTTGTCACGATTCACCTACAATTGGGCATCGAGGATTATTCAAAACACACTGGCAGATCATCGAGAGATCCTCATGGAAGGGTCTAAAGGATGATGTACTGAAGCACATCCGGGAGTTCACGACTTTTTAGCAGAATAAGTCTAAGCAGACACACCTCGCAAGGTTACTTCAACCTCTACCCATTCCAGAGCAGAAATGAGAGAGCATCTATATGGAATTCATTACAGGACTTCCTCGAGTGGAGGGTAGGGATTGTATTTTTGTACTGGTTGACATGATGACCAAATTTGCACACTTCTTTGCCATACCCACGGGCTACAAGGCCATACAGGTAGCAGAACTATTTTCAGAGAGGTTTTATGGTTGCACGATTTACCTAAGTAGATAGTCAATGATAGAAATGGGCACTTCATTAGTGCGTTTTGGCAGGAGCTCTTGAGGTTGGTGGGCACAGAGTTAGCCACGAGTACCAACTACCACCCTTAGACAAATGGACAAACAAAGATTGTCAAAAAATGGGTGGAGGGGTATTTGAGGAATTATGTGGGGGGTAGCAACACACATGGATGAGATGGTTGCATATGGGTGAGTGATGTTACAACAAAACTTACCACATGTTTATCATGATGTCACTATTTAGATCATTGTATGGATACAATGCACCCTCTTTTGTGGACACTGTGTTTTGGGATAACAGGGTCCCGGGGGGGCAAAGACTGGATTGAGGAGAGTCATAGGTTTATATAGGAAGTGAAGGTGAACCTACAGGAAGCTCGAAACTAATAGAATATCTATGTAGATAGGTAGAGGATAGAGTGCAGTTTCCAGGTAGGGGAATTGGTTTTTCTGTGATTACAACCGTACAGACACTCTTCATTGAAGAGGAGTGGGGCAGAGAAGTTGAATCCTAGGTTCTATGGGCCATACAGAGTCATCATGAAGGTAGGTGAAGTGGCCTACAAGATAGATATGTTGGAGGGTAGAAAGATACAAAACGTGTTCCATGTTTATTTCTTTAAAAAGGAAGTGGGACAACAAGTGTCCATTTCAGAGGAGCTTCCAGCCTTGGGTGAGGAAGGATATTTGGAGTTAGTGTCATAGGAGGTGCTAGATGGGAGAGAGCACAACTTGAGGAGCAGGGTCATCAGGGAGTGCTTGGTCATATGTAGGGGACTTCCAGTGGAGGATGCCACATGGGAGAGAGAGCATATATTGCATCACCCAAGATTGATGTTGCTTTAGGACAAGCAATCTCATGAAGGGATGAATGTGATGTCTCGTTCAAAAGAATAACCTCAGTAGGGAGTGACTTAGTAGTCTATCTATTCCCATAGACTATAGTCAAGAAAAAAAATGGAGAAAAGGGAGAAATAAGGGTGAATAAATGGATAAACAATGAATTAAGCCAAAAAGCAAAGGAAAAGTCACCTAAGCCAAAGTCAACAGAGAAATAAAAGAAAAAGGTGTTAAGGGGGGACTAAATTAATTACTCACATTCGACTTAGGAGGAAATGAACCTAGCTTAAGTGATGTCAACGACAAATTATATCGGGGGAGGTATAAGAAGAGGAAGTCGACCTAATTTCTCATTATGTTATGATTTTGATTTGAGAACAGGTTACAGAGGAGGAATTCAACCTCTTAGTTGTTTTGTGGATTACTGGAGGAAACCATCAGCCAGATCGATTTCAGTGTTGGAAGACACACCCTATCCTATCAGAGATATCATCCAGGTATTTCACCATGCCAGATCCGTATTCTGTATACCTAGTTCAGAGATTGCACATTGCAGCTAGTGAGGGCGCAAGGGTTAGAGACAATTTTGTGTCGTTGGACGAGACCGGGGTAGATATTGTCATTTCCTTCTAACCCAGTTGAGATGGAGCTAGGGTGCTTCTTTTGAGATATCATTCATCATATTATGATGGAGGAATCTCCTAGTTGGCATCAGGAATCCAGGAAGTGGGCAACACTTGGGGAGGTACATTGAGGGTTCCAGAGAGCTCACCGGGTCAGATCCAGAGAAACCCTCCCAACCTAGTACATAGATTACCAGGGCACTTAGTTTGAGCCATACATCTCCACATTCTGAAAGTAAAATCATTGGGGTACATCAGTTTTCCATGAGAGGGATGCAAATCTCTAGAGGATACCATCTAGGGTCCAATTAGATCAACAGAGGGACAATTCTAAGTCTGTCAGTCACCAGGAGGAGCTGTGAGGTCAGGGTGCATCATTTGGGACAATTTCCAGGAAAATCAGACATTTGCAGTAGTTTCCGTGAGTATCTGAGATTGCATACAACAGATCTGTACATGCATGTTGTCGATTCTTCCCGATCTGTTGTATACAAGTATTTCTTGTTGTTTTACATTGTATTCTAGCGATGATAAACTCTTATGAGATCTATTTGATGAGTAGTTCCTATATTTTCTACATGTACTTTGTATTTCCTTCTATTTTCCATAATACATGTTATTGAGTTGTGTTGGTTCCTTTTATTTCACATGCATCATATATTGTGCTCAAAAAACTTATTTATATGACACACACATGCAAAATCACCAGGAATGTTAAACAAAGTAACTAAAATGCATCCAAAAACCCCCATAGTCTCAGATCTGAGAGCTAAGACATCAATTTCAATTGAGTCTATCCAGATCCATTGGATCAGGGATATTTTACAGGATTCCAGTTGACGACTCCACTCAAGTAAAAGCATAAAGGGTAAAGTGCAACAATAACTTCCGGTATTGGCAACTCCACTCCGTTGGTAAGAACCTTGTTTTGTATTTTGGTGAGAAAATTATTATTAGTATTATTAACCTACAGGTGCTCACCTGACAACTCCATTTGAAGAAAATCCAACAAAAAGGTACAATACAAGGATAAACTCTAGAGGTGATATATTTTTACCCCTGAGCCTGAGTTACTTTACAAAAAATGAAATCAAAGGTTAAAGGATAGGGAACTAAATAATTGTTTAAATTTTGAATCTCTTCATGATTTAAGAAACTTATTTGTTGAATCAAATCTAGTTACAATGGCTACATGGTTGATATATATACACAAGCCTTTTGATTTTACTAACATAGCAAGTCAACCAAACGATCTCCCAGACAATCTCAAGTACACACCTACTTTCAATGGAGATCACTCTATGATGGAAAATGAGTATTGGGACAAGTTTCTTTTGGGTGTTAGAAAAAAATGAATCACTCATTTGGATGTAGAATTTAAATGTTTTTCTAGTTCTTTGTCTGGTGATGCTATTAGATGGTTTGAGAGCTTACCTGACAATAGCATATCTACAATTGAGAAGTTGCAAGAAGTGTTCTTTGATAGATTGGATGAAAAGAAAGATATTTTTTATTTGTTAAATGATTTAACCATTATTAGAATAAGGGATAATGTGTCAATTGATGATTTTAACAATATATTTGGCAAGGTTTTGCAGGACATTCCTAACACTCATGCACCAACAGAGAAAAAAACTTTGAATTATTATCTAAATGATTTCCAAGGAATGTTTTGTCTCCCCCTAAATCAATAAAGGCCAAAAAACCTAGCAGATGCCAAGAAGAATGCAAAGGGCCTTGACACTAATTATGAAATGTCTAGTAGACCAGAAATCGTGGCACCTCCAAGAGAAAAACTGGAGCCAAAATCCAAAGAAACTGCTTCTTCAGAACCATCAGATGACATATATTCATTAGTTGAATAGATTAAGCAGTTACACTTGGTGGTTACTTAGGGCCAGAAAATGACACAAGACAAAATCACTAGATTGGAAAATAATATACAGAACTTTCAGCATCAACAACAATATTAGAATAGGTTTCCACCAAGGGGAGTATTCAGAGGCCCATTTCTCAACCAAAGGCCCCCAAACACCCTTGGAAGAGAAAAATTCATAGATCACCCATATACTTATTATTGCAACACATGTAACTCCCTACATGTAGATTAAACTTGTGCATATCATCAAGAATCTATGAAGGAAGAAAATGCAGAAGGTACAAGTCCATCAGACACTTGTAAAATGATGGTGAGTGGGTAATAAATAAATCTTTTAGACTATGACACATTTTATCGGGACAATGGATAAGATTTTGACAGAAGGATATTGGGATATGGAAGTAGGCTTACTACACAAAGGATAAATCAAATAAATCAGAAGTGGTAGGGTATGATATGCAGTCATAGAAATAAGAAATCTCTTGATTCCACTAAAAAAGAACAGGTTATCATTGTAGAGAATTAATTTTTGATTAAATAAATTTTAGCCTGGGCCCATCAGCGAGAGACAATAGTGATCAGTATGGACATCAACATCACATGATGGGAAAACAATGTGAAGGTTCTTGTCCCACTGCTTGAAATAGTAAAAATTCTAGTCTTCAAGAAGAAAATTGGTAAAGTGTTGGGTTTCAAAGTTACAAAAAGTCTATAATCAACAACAGATATAGAGAAGGATCCTCCTATATTTTTGACAAGCGCTTTGGGTGACATCAACAAAATAAACTTACATGAGACTTTCTTCATATCATTGGTGGTCACAAATTATGTTCTTCATAACTGTATGATGGATATTGAAATGATAATGAATGTCATGTCCCTTGAGGTAGAAAATAAAATGGGTTTGACAACCTCCATACCATACAATAATGTTTGTGCATTTGAATCTTGAGCGTTTCCAGCCATTGGTGTAATCAAAGATTTCCAAGTGCATCTTGCTAGACATATGGATGTCATGATAGTCATGGATGTAGTAGTTTTAGATGTCCCAACCACATGGGGGATGATATTATCTCATGCATGGTTTGCAAAGGTGGGGGTACTATACAAATAGACTTATTTTATTCTACCATCCCCAAACCTATGGTAAATCAATGACTTTATACAGAGAAGCATACATGGAAAATCATATTGAATATTCGAGGAAGAAGAATATAATTTCATTTGCTAAGATGAATATTTAAGATCATACACAATTTTTTTGGCTAAGGGGGTTACCCAAACAGACATAGACCGAAGATGGAATATGCACTTCTATGGGGAAATCTCTAGGGAATTTAATGGTGTAGTTATTGTATTAACATCTCCTGATGGTGAATTACTTTATTATTATTTTCAATTAGAATTTGAAACTACAAATAATGTTGGAGAATACAAATCTCTTTTACTTTGTCCTAATGTTGCTAAATATTTAGGTGTTACAATTATGAAAATTCTAGGTTATTTTGACTTGATTGTTTGTCAAGTTAAGGGCCAACATGCTTGTAAGTGTGAAAGGATAACAAGATACGGGTTAGTAGTTTTGGTGGAATTCAAGACATTTGTAGCAATGTTTTTAGAAGGGGTACCAGGAGAACATAATGAGAAAGCCAATACATTAGCAGTATCCACATCCATCTTTCAACCATGTCCAGAACTAGAGAAATGTGGAAGGATATAATTTATCTATAGGCCTTCAGTTCCCAACGATGTGGAGAATTGGGAAGTTTTTGAAGATGATGGTTAGATTGTCAGGTTCTTGAACAATGCCCAAGAGTTCAAAAATAATGAATCAGATTGGAGAGAAGAAGCTTCCATAGAACAATTTTCGAAAAATAAGATTCCCTCGGGCCTTGTTCCTTTAGAGGAAACTTTCAATAGGGATGATTCTTTCAAAGGAATAAAATAAATTATCAATCCTTAAGAATATGAATATATAAATGTGGGAATATATTCAAATCCTAAGACAATCATAGTTGGTGTAGGAACCACAGAAAAAGAAGAGGATAAAATAAGGAAGTTAGTCATAGAGTACAAATATGTGTTCACTTGTTCATAAGATGATCTTAAAACATACAAGGGAGATATCATTCAACATACCATACTAGTTTTTCCTGGCGCCAAGCCATTCAAAAAAACACTCGGACAAATTAATCCAAAGTTGGAACGTTTAGTAAAACATGAATTAGAAAAGTTTTTTGATGTAGGGATCTTAGCTCCAACTAGGAATATTACATGGTTTTCTAACCCGGTGGTGGTGAGGAAGAAAAAAACTTAGATAAGATTGTGTGTGTATTTTCAAAATGTTAACAAGGCCTCAATCAAAGACAACTATCCATTATCAAACATGTAGATGTTATTGCAGATAATGACATGATCATAAATGTTGTCATTCTTAGATAGATTCTTAGGATACAGTAAAGTGTTGGTGATCCAAGATTACAGAAAGAAAGACACTTCTACAATACCTTGGGGCACCTACGAGTACATAAGAATTCCATTTGGATTGTTAAATGTAGGTGACACATTTTAGAGAACCATGGATTATGCATTTAGAGATCTAATTAGGAAGATTATTGAGATTTATTAGGATGATATCACAGTATTTTGAAGAATAGGAAAGATCATATCAGTCATTTTAGACAGGTGTTTGAAAGATGTATAAAGTATTGGATATCTCTCAATCCCAAGAAGATAGTTTGGGAAACACTAAAGGAAAAAAACTTGGGAACATATTTTTGAAGGAAGGAGTACAAGTATATCCATAAAGAATCAAAGACATCCAACAAACAAAATTACCACAGAACAAGAAAGATCTACAATCCTTCTTCGACAAAGTCAATTTCATAAGGAGGTTCACTCCTAACATCGTCGAGATCACTAAACATTTGAACATGTTACTAAAGAAAGATACTCCTTTAAAATGGGATGAAGTGGGATGAGATGTGTTCCAAAGAATCAAAGACGCCATCATCAATGCTTTGTTATTGGTAAGCCCCAATTTTTCTAATTTTTTTTTAATATTTTCTTTTTCCTCTAATGATACTATTGTAGGAGTCCTTTTACAAAAGAATGAGGAAGGAAATGAGCAAGAAATTTCCTTCATGAGCAAGATGATAAAATATTCAGATATAGACTATGCAAGTATGGAAATGAAATCCTATGCATTGGTTAAGTCACTAAAGAAATTAAGGACATTTATTGTCGGGTATTCAAACGTCAAATTTTCCTTTGTTCCTCACCTAGTAGTAAAATATATTTTATCTCAACAATATTGTTGAGGAAAAAGAGGCAAGTGGGTAGCCAATATTCAGGAATATGATTTATAGATCAATCCCACAAAGATCATTAGAAGACAAGGATTAACAACGTTAATGAGAGAAGGAAATGAAGAAGCACTTGGGTTTAAGGAAGAACCATGTACCATGTTTAATGTAGTGACTCAAAGTTTGGAGCAACATGGGTGGTATATAGATATTATATTTTATATCAAAAACCTAACCAATCCCAACCACTTACTAGAGCACAAAATAAGATCTTTGAGGTTGAAATCCTTTAAGTATTGTTTTAATGATCGAGGATTGGGATGGATAAATTGTGATGGTATAATTTTGATATGTGTTAATCCAGAGGAGGCCAAAAAATTGACCAGAGAGTTTCATCAAGGACCATGAGGAAGATACCATGTATCAAGAACCACCACTCATACTATTCTAAGAGGTGGCTACTATTTTCCTATCATTTTTTCATATGTGCATAATTTTTTCAGAGAATTTCAACCTTGCCAGTTCTTCACAGGGAAACAAAACTTAGAAGCTTTACCGTTGCATCTAGTTGTAGTGGAAGCACCATTTCAACAGTGGGGCTTGGACTTCATAGGAGAATTTAAATACAACTCGAGAAACAATCATAAATGGATACTTACAACAATAGATCGCTTCACTGGATGGGTTGAGGTTATCCCAATGAAGAAAGAAACATATGAGTTGGTAATGAATTTCTTAGAAGATAAAATTATCACAAGGTTTGGTGTGCCAACAAAGATCACAACAAACAATGCCAAGGCCTTCAATTCAGTGAATGTTTATACATTATGTTTCAACTACGGTATAATTTTTTCACATTCTTCAGACTACTATCCTCAAGGAAATGGTTTAGCCGAGTATATCAACAAGAACCTCATGAATATTATCAAGAAGAGAGTCAGTGAAAACAAGAAGAGTTAGGATAGCAAGCTAAAGTATGCTCTATGGAAAAATAGGATAACAAAGAAAGAATCCATTGGAAAAATCCCATTCGAGCTAGTGTATGGAATGGATGTTATATTTCCTATCCACTTGAATCTTCCATATCATAAAGTAATGCATCAATTATCCACCAATACAAAGGCCATGTAAGGGTGGATTGATCAATTAGTAGAAATTTATGAGACAAAAGGCATGCATTTGATCATCTATTTTAGATCCAAGAAAAAAACAAAGAAGAAATTTGAAAAGAGGTCATGCCAGCGTGATCTTCGAAAGGGTGATTTTGTTTTACTTTGGAACAAGAAAGGTGCAAATTTAGGAAATCATGGAAGATTTGAAAGTCTTTGGCTCAACCCTTATAAAATTCAGGACATAGCAGGAAACAATTATTTCTATCTTATCCATTTGGATGGAGAGAAGATTCATTTTCCTGTTAATGGGAAAATTCTCAAGCTTTATTACCCAAGTGATGTATGATTCTATCAGGGGCATTGTGTATTATAGTAAATTTGGTTGAAATTTTCATTGTCTTTGAAGAAGGTTTCAATTATGACCATAAACTTAGTTGTTTACTTATCTTTCTTATTTCATTTTATTCATTTCATTTAAAAAAGTAGAATTTTTATTTATTTTATTTATTTTTTTTAGGAAGGGATAAGACCTCATGCCCCACTCCCTCTCCTATCATTCAATTTCATTTGTGAGATTGTTTTAGGCATACAGGTTGAGATTCTTGGATTCTCACATCCTCCCAAGAAGATCACGTGTCTCGTAGTTGGAGCCAATTGTTACCTCCTAGAGAGGTACCCTATGATTTTTCACTTGGATACACCATTGTAAGCCTAGGAAGATGCAAGTTAAAGACTTGTAGGTGATATGCACTATTGATCCCTCAGTTTTTGGAAATGTCAAAGTTTTTGGGAAAGAAAAGTATGCTAGATGGAAGATGAAGAAGAAATGGAAAATAGTTAGAAGAATAGAGAGATAAATGAAAGTGTAACAATAGCGGAGACAAAAAAAAGAACCATGTGCCACTTGGATGAGCAGTGAAAAAGGTCGAGAGTATTGAGGGCCAGCAGTAAAAAAGCCGTAAAAATAGCAGAAGATACAATACCTAAAGAGGAAAAAGGAATCCAAGAATAGGCCAAGAGAAAAATATAAAGAGGAAGGTAGTGCGATGAGGAAGAGGTTAATGAAGTGCACATGAGAGATACTGTTATTTTTGTTGTTCAGGTTGGGATTGAGTCAATCTTGATAAAATATTGTAATGGGATTTTCTAGTAGTATTGTGCTTGCGCAATAGGTTTTGAGTTTGTAATGGGTATTTGGGGATATATCTCATTGTGCAATATATTGCATGAGAAATACATTTATTGTATGAAAATTGATAGATATGCCACTAATATAATGCACTGATTTGGGCCCTAACATTATTTTTCTTGTTGTGATGATCTGTCATGATGTGTATGAATCTATGTTTCTATCACACAATTACTTATTTCTTGTCTGGTTAAGTATTTGATCGATATTTATGCATACCTTTGGGATCTTCTACATGTCCTTAATTAATGATAAGGTAAATCTAATGCTGCATTCCCTTTGACTCACTTTATAATCCTAGTATCAGATACACCTCGGGTGAGACTTCTTTCCCTTGTTGAAGGATGAATATGTTGACGTTGATAGACTACCCGGGTCTCAATATTTCACTAAACAATGGTTATGTTATCGGGACCAAGATTTAAACTGGGTTTTTAGAGGACGCCTCATCAGATTTACAAATATGACATTGAGAATTGGTGGGAAAGAAGGTGCAACGCGTTCATACAGCAAGAAGCCGAGTTGTAGAAAAAAATATTTAGGGTTGTGAGAAGAGTTGTTTTCTATTCAGAACCTGCGAGTGACCAGTATGAAATATTTTGGATCGGATTCCTTGAAGAGGTATTTCAGTGGTCAGAGCAGATCCAAGAAGCACCATAATACAAATATTGAATCAAGAGGAGATATAACTAGACTGTTGAGGGTTTAGTGGCTCTTCACCGGTTAGGTCATCATATCTCTCGTGATGTGGATTTTTTGGTGAAAAATACCTTGGAAGGATATATTATCAAGTTTTCTATGGAGAACCACCAATCTTTTTCAAAAGAAAAATTTGTATTCAAAGGAGCCAGAGGAATAATATTAAGGGAAATCCCTCTGTGGATCAATATTTTGATAGTAGAATAAGGGATGCTACCTGTCCCTTTAGTTGAGATGGAAACATAAACCTATGTGCTTAGGGGAAGGTGATTTGAGGGAGGGTTCATGAGTAAATAAAGAAGGAGTTTATGGAGATGGGGGGGGAAGACGAGAGAATAATGTAAGAGATGAATGATATCTAAGAAGAGTTGTGGCTATTGAAAAGAGGTGGAGGAATTTGATGAGAAAGGCAATGAAGAGACTCGATCAATTGCAAAAGGTGATCAACTGTGATAGTAGTTGAAGAAAAGAGATAGAGAAGTTGTGAGAGTTGTAGAGATGTAGAAGGCTGGCTAATCGATGGTTGAAGGAGATATTTGGTGAGAGCGGTGAAGGTTATGAAGGAGGAAGATAAGAGAAGGGAACCTTAGGAGAGGCTGATGAAGGAGTAAGGATAGACACCACCACTGAAGAAGAATACTCAGTCGATACCTCGGAGGGAGCTGCAGGAGAATCATAACCTATAACACCAAAAGATATCGAATTGCATCATGAGGTAGATAGAACCTTTCAAGAAAACATGACCTCCAGATCAATTAAATCCACTCTGTAGCTAAATAAACTAGCCCCAAGTCACCTATTCCTACGACGTCATTTGGAAATTTAGTAATATATACACTAAATTGTTTTGTATTTTCTGTTATTTCTAACCCTTCTATTCCAACAAGTTCAATTAGTACTAGTAGAGGAAGTGTGGCAAGTGTTTCGATTATGACACAAACAGGACCCTCAAGGTTCATTTTGATAGGATCTCCAAATCCATCAATGGCACATCAACATGCAGGGTATCTCACCTGATATATGGAGTTTTGGGGTAAAGCGGATGAGGACGTTGAGAAACATTGTTTCTCTGTGAAGCCATCTAGTAGTCTTGTAAAACTCTAGATGAAAACAAATTAGTTGAGTTTCAATTTACTTTGCGGGTTCGAGCTCTAAAATGGTACATGAAATATTTTGAGCCAGGGAATAATCAAGGACAAGCTTGATCTCTTTCTAAGGTGAAGTAGAGGCTTATAACATAATTTTGGTTACCTCATTCAGAGAAACAGGTTCTCTCCGAGTTTCCAGAGATAAATTAGAGAGATGGTGAGTCCACTTGGGAATACAATCAGAGATTTAAAGATTCTATTGGGAAGTTGGAAAATCCTATCCATGATGATCATCATAGAGAGTGGTTGATTCATGGGTTGTTACCTTTGACCTGAATCCTATTGACTCAACAAAGGATTGCTACTTTGGGAGAAGCATTGGAATAAGAAGTGAAGATTGAGGCTATGGCAGGCTATCCTGGAAGATTACAGGTAATGAGACCCCTTGAAAATAACAATATTATGCAAATGTAGGGACAAATATCTGCATTAACTGATAAGATATAGGAGTTGGTTCCTCTACTAACCCAATGGTGCCTCCTCTAGTAGGACCATCAAGAGGAGTTGCACGAGTCACCATTGTAGCACCATTTCATGGCCTTGTTCAATACCATGCTTTTATGAATAATCAAGGAGGCTAGAGTAATGAGTATTGTGAGATATACAAAGCTCACATGAACTCCTCGAGGAACTTCCCTATCCTACAAAAGTATACCCTTTCTCTGAATATCATATATTGTGAATTTTTTGGCTCACCTACTCATAATACCAACCAATGTAGAGCCTTGGATGCTCTCGTAGAAAGATTGGATCGATCTACATATAGAAGGTCTTGTGCATGTCGGGATGGAGATGCCACTATTTACAAGAGAGATTGGTTATCAAGTGATCCAACAAGATATTGCATGCTCTGATACTACTCCTTCATGGACATAATAAGAGGAATAGTTTTCAGAGCCCATTTGGGTCTAGAATTCTTCGAATTCTCTCGATTTCCTTGACACCATCTTGCCTCCTGACAAAGATATTTTTGAGGCAATGAGAAGGCTAGACTGACCTTGGAAGGAGTTGTATTCTCCAATTTATTTCCTCCAATAACTTGATACAATCGAGAGTGGTTATGGTCATTTTTCGTCGTCCATCTAGGTTTTCAATCCCTATGATACAAATGTTTTCATGGATATATATTTTACCTTAGATGAGGCTCTTTTCAAAGTCATGACTACATATTGTATACCATGGGAAGATATGTATTGAAAATGTTGTTTCTTCCATGAATTCAAGTGTTTAAAAATTGATGAAGAAATATTCTTTGGCATGACATTGCCAATGAGCTCAACCTTAATAGGTACTATGCTTGAGCATTGTTTCTTGGGAATTTTCCATTTGCAGCTATTGTACATTGATAGTATTTTTATTTTTTCTCTCTTTTTGTTCTCGGTTGCTTATAGTGTTTCTGCTTGATTGGAATAAGTCTTTGGAGTCTTCGGTCCATGTTAGGTTCGTGGATGGCGCAAGATGTCACTCTCAAAACCTCACTTCCACTTCATGGGTGATTTATTCACCTTTGGGCCAAGTGGTTGTATTTGGAGGTGCTTGTTTGGGGCCAGCAACAAAAAATGTGGCTAAGTATAGCACCGTGATCGAAATCCTAAGAGATGTTATTGCGCATGGTATCTCATGTTTAGAGGTTCTCTTGGATTCCCATTCGGTGTTGTCACAACTAAAAGGTCAATACCGTGTGTGCGATACTACGTTTCTTTGACAATTCCTATGGGAACGTCTTATGGGATGATATTTTAATTATATTACTTATAATCATGTTTCTAGAAGTGAAAATTTTGTGTATAATGCATACGCTAACTATGTATTAGATTAGCATTTGTCACACATATAAAGTCATAAGCACACACATAATTGTAAATAACATAATTATAAAAAGGAAAAGGATATTTATATATTATTTACGTGTCCATAAATACAAAAATATGTATTTTAGGTTACAAAATTGGGCCTCTAGCCCTAAATATTTATCTATAGGAAAATACAAAAAGGATCATATACAATCTATACTGAGAGCCCCAACTATGCATGAGTGTATTTGTAGCACACAACGACATTGGATAGCCATCGAAATAATCATACCCAGGCATGTGGTACACTGACTACTTGTCGTTGCATCTGGTTTGGCAAGTCCTCGATCAGAATCATGGGAATATGATGTGTAAGATGGTCCATATTTCTTTGGACATTCTATAAATTCTATTCCATATGAGTAATGTATGCACCTCTCTAGGCCTCACCACGACCCCTGTTGTTCCAGAGTCTGTACTTAAGGCTTTAAAAAGTACAGTGTCTAAGCATCTGAAATTTAGTAAGGTGTAAAAAGGGAGGATAGTATAACTTCAGGAAAGGAAGCTAAGGTTAATTTCTAGGTTGTCGTTGTCTCGCTTCCAACTGTTCCTGGATGTTTATATCTCGTTCTATTGTAGCCCATGAATGTTCAAGTTCTACCCGGGTGGTGGTTGTTTTAAGTATAGTATCAAAAAGATTTAAAGTGATATGGGTTTGGTTCGATAAACCGGGTTCAATATTAGGTTGTCTTACAACGGGGACAGTCATAGAGGAACAAAAAAAATTTAAAAGAAATCTGAAAGTTTTTTATGCTGTATCAATTTAATCTTATAAAGAGAACTGTGAAATTAATGTTAAAGACAAAATGGAAACCAAAGGCCTTTTTCTGTAACTGTGTTATATTTGAAATAAATAGTGTGTGAAATATGAGAAAAACATTTAGCTATTTATAAAGTAAGGCTCATATCAAGGGAGAATCTCACTCCTTAAACAGAGGAAGAAAATAGACTAAGAAGGCACCTGACAAAGCATAAAATATGACAATTTAAAGGTTCACAGGTCTTGTATCTACTGTTAGTCGATACAGAGGAAAAAATGTAAACGATATAGATGAATAAAATTTAAACACCACAGTAGAAGTTTTACTAAATTGCAGTGCAACATTCATCAGATGTATATAAGAGAAATAAAATTGAATATGAATAACAAAGAGAACAAGCTCATAACACAGTCTGGATGGAATCAGGATTCTCCGGATTGCTTTTTATTAATTCTCGAAAAGAAGATCGCCTCTCTTACAATACGACCAAAAAGGTCCAGCCCTTTTTCTTTCTACAAAATGTATATTTATACAGATTTTTATACGCTGGAATCTCAATCGTTCCAGAGGTTTTTGGTTACAATCAAAGGAGTTAAAATGTTTCATTTCTTTATCTCTATCCTCATTTGGTACTGGAAACCTGCTTTTTCACCTGCTCCGTGCAAATAACACACTTATCCACCAATTGTGATATCAACTTAGAAGGTTCTGCTTGGTTATTGGCCTCAAAAACATAACAACATTTCACCAATCGTGGCAACTTTCCTTCCACCTGCTGGTCTTTGGGGCTGATAGAACATAATAATACGCTTGGTTTAATTATCCTTTTATCTATTTGAACTATGTCTGTCTGGGTTATTTGTGAAATTTCAGCTAATTATCTTTCTTCATTTTCCTTGATATTTAGCAGATATTTGACTGTATTGATCCGACCCAGTATCTCAATGCCACTTTCACCATCATGACCCAACCACATCCCATTTAACAAACCAAAAGTCTCTTCACAAGATTTTCTTATCTCCTTAGCTTGTTGTCTTCCTTTAGATGTATTTCGCTCCCATTCTTTCAACAAGATATTGCCCCTGGTCTGCTTTGAGATGGGAAAACTGGAACCACTGCTTATTTCCTTTCTCGTTGTGGCTATAATAGCCTCCTGGAACGCAACCCAAGCCGCTCCGACTTCCCTTTCTCTGAGACAGAGGTTCTCCAATATCTGATCAATGACTTGGCAGCTACTTTGAATAGTTTCTACTTTAACAAGTAGACCTTGCTGAGCCACCAATAACTTTTTTCTGATTTCTATTGCTTGGGATTGAAATATCCCAATATCAATTACCTAGCTTTCGGCTAACTCTAATTTGGCCCGAAGATGCTCTATCAATTATCCTTGCTGGACTATTTGTATCTGGCTTGTTTGAACCATCAACTATGACTGTTTGAGATCAGCTTTGAGCCACTCAATTTCATTTTGATCATCTATTCTAGCTTGCTCCAAATTTGCATTCGCCTGATCTTTGGCAACATACTCTATCGTAGCTAGTTTAGCCTCTAATGTCTTGATTAGACGATTTTTTCTCTTCAGCTGATCTTTTAGGGTCTCGAATGAATATTGGTTTTCCGTAGCGAAAGCACCCAATGTTCCTTCTATTTGTGTTGCAAATTCTTCCTTCTTCATGGTTCTTCCATCCGTTAAAATTTTAAATTTCTTGGATACAGTACCCGCCTCTTGGTAGAGTTCTTGTCTCACGACTGCCTTTCTCTTCTTATCAAAGAAGAATTCATTCGGAGGTAGCTCTTCCACTGATATGGGTGTTAATTCTTCACCAAAAATCCAACCTACGTCTGGTATTCCCTTTGTTGACTTCAGAGGAGTAATAGAAACAATGGGATTACTGACATGTTTAGATGATTTCCCTGGAGTAACGACTAAAGTTGGCTATATTGGAGGATCGGAAGCCTCAAATTCCTGTTTTGGTCCCCCATCTTGCTCTTCTTTATCCTGTTGTAATTCTTGGTCGGGTGCTAAATCTTTGGAGCCTTCAGGCTTTGTTTTCTGCACCTCTATGGTCATTGGATTCTAGCCCTATAATACTGGGGGTAGGCAGCTCCGCCTATGTTCTTGGAACTCAAAAACATTAGCCCTCTCTTTGGGTGACAGGGCTTGTATCCGAGCCAAAACCTCGGCATACGATCTCGCGCCTCGAAAAATATCATCATGAGGCGTATTCTCTTGCTCAAACCTTTTAAGGCCACAACTAGCTAAGTGATTACTTACGACCCTCTGTGGGTCATGTTTCTGGAATTCAATATTGACTAATTTTATATCTATATGCTTCCTTGGCCTTTGCATGCCCGAAATCTAATAAAGAATAGGTGTTTAAATGAATGGGGAAAGGTGGCCATACCTTCTTTGAAAACTCCTTCAGCTCCTTACTTATGCCACCAATCACAGTTTGCATGGTGATCTCACGACAGGCCAACCTGTCGGGTATAAATAATGGTAGAGCATGTGGAGGTACAGAAGCGCCGAAAACCTTGATGTATGAAAACTCTTCCACCACGTACTAGTCAGCCACCCTGCTTAAATTGTCCGTAATGTTATCCGAGATACGAGGCGGTGGATTACCGAAGATGGTGACATGCATCGGTACCATTACCCAATTGAAGATTTCATATATAAAATCTGAAGCCTTATCCTCCCAAAGCTTAGAATGATAGACATGGATAGGCTTAGTCTCCGATGGAGCCAAGCTCCAACTCATTAAGGGGAAAGGTGTCATGGAACACATGGCATCCATTATGTATGCAGACATAAAAAATGAGGTTGCTTTCCCGCTTGCCCCCTACGTTTGATATTTTGTAATAAGACTGCTCAGACTATCTGATAACAGTTTGTCCCAGTCGAAAGAAGAGACTTCTGCTACTATGTGCATCAGAGGCACCCATGGGAGGAAAAAATGCACGGTGTCTTCCCTCCCGTACAATCTACAGGTCATCATCGCTATGTATTTGAACTGTGGTTCCAAAGAAGATATGGAATAAATTCCATTGTTGTCTGCCCTGAACTTCGCTTGGTGTGAGACCCAATGCTTGATCAAATCAGATAAACTTCTCTCGTATTGCTCGCACTCCTTATGTTTAAAATCCTCTAGAAACTCTGCATTGTATGTGAAGTTCGACGTGGGTGGTAACTTGCACATCACCTGTAATTTTTCTGGTCTAAAGGTCCCAACAGTGACCTTCTGCTCACTGATGATGGTCCTGGTAGGGATATCTACATGATCTAGCTCTCATCGGATCATGTCATAGTAAGGCAGAAGACATGGCCTAGCCGCTACTTTGTGCATCTCTGCCTGGACGATGATCTTGTATTTGGTAGTCATGTCGTCTTTCGCGTTGTCACTGGAATCGTCCGAACAGTTCACCACATCTGATTGCAAAACCTCTGAGATGTATGACCAGGTTTGTACGAAATCGATGCTTCAAGGTGAAGTATCCGAAACATTATTAGAGCCTTGTCCCGAAATCTCAGCACTTGTCTTGGACGCTTTTCGCTGGGCCATGACAGAAGATTGTGACTTAGCTCTCCTGCAATAAAAATGCGTATACATACATAGATCAGTTTGTTGTGAAAAACTTATTTGCGTGGGATAGAAATGACCTTTATGAATAAAACGGAAAGGAAAAAGATCTATATGTTCGATAATTTAAAATCTAGGTGTCTTTATGAACAAAACAGTCAAATCATATTTAGAGACAGATTTAGCAATAAAGACCCTATCCTTACTTGTCGTTTCGCCTCATTTCCAATTAATGCCATAAATTTTGATGGTTCATGACACAAGGCGACACAAGGAAATTTAAAATTACCTTGTAGACTGTGCATATTATTATTTGTATTGAACACTGATTAAGTTGGCTTAGCTTTTTTGATTAAGATTACTTAAACTTTAATTATCCTTTCGGCGTTCGTCGTATCAGGAGTTTTCACTCTAACCTTTCGAGCCTCTAAAACCCGAGATCGCGATGATTAGATTTAGTTAAGCAAGGATGTAACCAGGATTAAGTGTTTAATTAATCATGTTTTAATTTATATCGTGACTTCGCGGCTCGGGGCTTCGAGGGTATAGTTTCCGGGAGGAGCACTAGTCGAGTCGCGAAATACTGAGATCACTATGATGTGATTTATTTAAACCAGAAGGTAAACCAGATTAAGTGTTTTAATTAATTATGTTTGAGAAACGTCGCGACTTCGCCACTCGGGGTTTCGAAGGTATAGTTTCCGGGAGGAACGTATGCCGAGTCGCGAAATCCCAAGAGACTTTAACCATGGTCAAAACTACACAGTCTGGACATTAACCTAGGTTACTTATGTGAAAGTCTTCGCGGCTTCGTCTTTCAGGGTTATGACGATAATGTTTTAGGAGAGAGTGAATGCTGAGACGCAAAATCCCGACAGCACTTGACTGGGGTTTAAAGAATTTTACTCTCGGATTTCACCTGAGGTAAGCTTTTAAAAATTTTCGCGACCTCGCACATCAGGGTTTGTAAATCTTGTGACTTGTGACCCCCGAAGAGCGATATTCTGAGGTACCAAAAGTAAAAAAATTTGTTTAACGATATAAAGTGGTAAGTTATGAAACATAATGTCCTTCGCTATTTCGCATGTCGAGACTACTGAGATTTTCAATAGGTAAATGTCATGAAGCGAAGAAGAACTCAAAAACCAACATTTGACCTTAAACAAAAATAAAAATTTAACCAGTTGAAAAAGGCGGCTCCAACTAGGGATCTCGTCTTCTTGCAAGATGGGAAGAACAGTAGACCACGTGCCTGTATTGGGTAAATGGAGTCATTTGCTTCACTTCTGCTAAACTTCCTTTAGGGAAAAGATAAACAGAGGGAAGAAGAGATCTTGTCTTTCACTTCTGAAAAGCTTTTAAATACTCACTATGTTTCATACTCAGCTACAATCCCTTTCATGACTTTCTCTTTCTCTTTACTAAATTTAGGTCTGCATTAAGACAAACCAAAACAGTTCTAGGAAATCCAGCAGATCTTGTAACTTTTGGCTTGCATCCAACGAAATTTATTACATGTTTTTAATCAGGGAGTCATGTCCAGGCTTAGGATGTGGATCCAGTCTCAAGAAAATTGATTACCAGAGTAGAGAGAAAATCATGTATAACAACCTTACAGACATCTCAGATATTTCTTCACTACCAGTGGGCCTGTTCAGTACCTCGGTGAAGTTATCTGCCCCTTTTTGCTGAATTTCCTTTCACCACTTCGAAATATATTTATGCATTTAAATGCTGAGACGAGGGCAATCATTTTTGAATTTCCTTTCATCGTCTCTTCAGACTAGATGTACAATTAGATATGACTTTCTTTTCACCATCTGTCTTATAATTTTCTTTTTAGAACACGAAGTGGGGGCAATCAATTTGTATGAGGGGTGATATTTGTATAATATTTTGCAATGTAGGTCTGTTAACTTACTTTGATTTCTCGGTACCAACCTTCCCTTATCCTTCACCACACCTTAGCCCGAAGGAAAAAGGGGAAAAATCATTTCTAGGGGTTTTCCTTAGAGAAAGCCTCAATCTTTCGAAACTGTTGAAAAACCCAGAATAGTCAGGATCCACCTACACATAACTTGCTTAGTAAGAGACTCAGGAGCTATGAAGACCGGTTTCTTTTCAAAAATACGCTTTACAGCTTTCGAAGTTAAAACATAATCTCTTCCCCCTATGTATATAAATCTGAAAAGGTACTTGACCCCCCCTATGAAGACCAGAAGAAAGGTGACGGACAGATTTTTGTACACTAAGGAGCAGGGGTTGAAAATTAAAATCGTTTTTTGAAAACCCTTTCCCAGAGATGCTTTACTTAACTATCACTTATCTTTATTTTAAGCTAACTTCTTAGGATCCAGAGCAATTAATTGTTCTTTTTAATAACAATTAAACGAAAACATTAGATTGATGGGATCTTTACGGCGCTTAGGAGCCCTTTGCTTTCTTAAAGAACATAATTCTCGGGAGTTCATACCTTTACCTTACCCTTTTGAAACAACCGAAAACCTTTTCTGTCACCTGATTTTAGTGACTTCGGCCTTTGATACATGACTTTCCATTTTCTCCTTTCGCTCGTTTAGGTTGCAAGCTGAAATCCTGTAAACACGAAGAGTGTCCCTTAAAAGAGTTGAATGTATTTGAAAATTGTGTATCTCTATTTATACTAACCTACTTTATTAAAAAATGAAAACTTACCTCAAGGGAATTATGCAATAGAAAGCAAATACAAAACGGTATATACAATGGAAATCCTTTGGGAACCAATTATTTCATGTAGTGTTTTAGATAACGCCCGTTGACAAGGGCGTTGAAAATTCTACCATCCAGATTTTCTAATAAAAATGTTTTTTTCCTTCGGAAGCTGCGACTCTAAATGGTCCATACCAAATATGATCGAATTTACTGTGTTTCTTCGAATCTTCCTTCCTTGCATCCCATCTTAAGACCAAATCACCCGGAAGAAACTCTATGTCTCTTGTCTTACGGTCAAATAACGTTTTCATGTCCTCTTGATATTTTTGCAATCTTTCGTTCACCTCGACCCTGTGTTGTTGTAATTCGATCATCTGATTTATTCTCCTTGTGACATTGTTCAGTTCTTCTTTCTCATCTTGCCATAGCTTCAATACGGGAAGTGCCAAGTTTATAGGTAATACCACGTCAGTCCCGTATACCATCTGGAAAGGAGAAATGCCGATGGATTTTTTTGTACCAATTCGATTTGCCCATAGTGCATATTTTAAATGTACATGCCAGGATCTCTTGTTCTATTTCAATACTTTCTTAATTATGTTGATCAGACTCTTGTTCGAAGAATTGGCCAGTCCATTTCCTTGGGGATAATATGTCATAGAATGGTCGAGTACAATATTGTATTTTTGGCAAAAACTGATCATAGCCATAGATTTAAAAGCCTGGGCATTATCTGTTACTATCTTTCGGGGTCAGTCGAATCTATATAAAATGTTTTCCTCTAGGAAATCTATTACCACTGAATCTATAGCCCTCCTGGTTGGAATAGCCTCTACCCATTTAGTAAAGTAATCTGTGTTGGTTAGGATCCATTTGTGTTGAGCGCTGGAAAGGGGGTTAATTTCGCCTATAAAATCCAGTCCCCACTGCTGAAAAGGAGCCTCTGTTTTGACTGGAGCTAAAGGTAATGTTGGGAGTTTATGCTTGCCTGCGAATAGTTGGCAAGGGTCGCAAGCCCTGACTTTGGCATTTACATCTGAGAAAATTTTAGGCCAATAATACCCTGCCCTCAGGACTTTATAAGCTGTCACTCTCCAAGCATGATGTCCCCAACACACTCCATTGTGAAATTCTCTTATGACCTCCTCTGTTTCAGATTCAACCAAACAAACCAACAGGAAGCCAAGTGGGTCCTTCCAAAACAATTTACCTTCAGATATACAGTATTTGACCGCATGTAGTTTTAGCATTCTGGCTTTGGATGGGGATAAATCACTCGGACACTTCAAAGTCAGTAGGTAGGATACTATGTTTTTGTACCAGTTAGAGGAGGTAAACTTCTCTTCGATTCTGATTTCACTTGTTTGCTTGTAGATCTCGCTCATATCTTCATCTTCTCCATATCCCTATGTGTTATTTATGCCGAGAGCTATGAAATTAGATTTAGCTAAGAGTTTAGCCAAACCTTGACCTTTTACTAGTTTCGTCAGCTTTATTTCCAGATCAAATTCTTGAATTTTTGCGAGCCAACGTCCCCTTTTGCCATCACTATCAGGCTGCACTAAAATATCTTTTACATAGCTAGTAGGTACATACACGATTATCTTGGAATGCAATACATAAGTTCTAAAAGCTTTTAATTCCTTTACCATAGTATATGCTTGTTTTTCCATTATATCATATTTTAGTTCTGCGTCTCTGAGACTTTTGCTAAAAAAGGCTATCGGTTGTTCGAAACCTTCCTCATTTTTCTGGAGGAGCACCACGTAAATGGTATGCTTAGAGGCGAATGAGAAAATGAGAAAATCCTTTAGATAGTCTTGGCTTGCCAGTACAGGTGCCTCGCCTATAACCCTCTTGATATGTGCAAATGATTCTTTCGCCTTTGCTGTCCATTTTTCCTTGCTGTTTTTCTTTAACATACCTTCTCGCATGGCGAAGTGAGACTTTTTGGGGTTTAAAGACAAACTGAACCTGTGGCATTTTTCGAAAGTCTGTTTGAGATGTATTAAATGATCTTCGTCAGACTTAGAAAAAACAGTTAGATCATCGAGATAGATAACTACAAACTTGTCTCTTTCGTCGACGAAAGCGATATCCATAACACACTGGAAGGTGGCACCTACATTCATTAGATCGAAAGGCATTTTTTCATACATGAATGTACCCTAGGGTGTAGTGAAGGTTGTTTTTTCTTTATCTTGTTCATTTACAGCAATTTGATTGTACCCAGAGAAACCGTCGATCATAGGCATCCTATTTGCTCCGACTAATTTTTCTAAGATGTGATCCATTTTAGGTAAAGGATAGTTGTCTTTGAGGGAAGACTTATTTAAATTTCTGAAATCAACACACAGTCTAATCTCCCCACTCTTTTTTCTAACCAGGACTAGGTTTGCCACCCAATCAGAGTATCTCAATGGTACTATTATTTTCACGTCTAAAAGCTTCCTAACTTCTCTTTCGACTACGGGTAATAAGATAGGGTTGATTTGTCAGAGGTATATTGTGTTCGATCACAGTAGTGTCATAAATCCTAATCTCTTCGTAAGACCAAGCGAAAACGTCTTTATATCATGTAAGCAAATATTTATACTTATTTTTCACTTCAGGAGGAAGGTACTTTGATATTTTCACCATCCTAGGTTCCTCTTTTGTCCCTACGTCGCAATCTTCGACCTCTTCTGGTTGGGGTTGGAGACTGGATTTTAAAGGCATGTCATTTTGATTAAAAAGTCTTTCCAGGGGGATTAGTCCCTTTGGAATCTGATTACTTTTTAAAACTAACATGTAATGGTTGGCATTTTTTTCTCGAAACTCCTGAGGGTCTTCTCCTTCTTTCATGATCCATGTATGATAATTTTGATTCTCTTGATCGATGTGTGTTTCAAAAAAGTTACCCACTGCTTCTAGGAACTTCCTGATCTGTTCGTCATCCTCAAAAACCTACCAGTGTTGTATGTTGTTTGGGATGGATGGTCTGTGCCTTAATTCTATATGGTATTTTAATTTAAAAGTTGTGGGGGGAGCGAACATCGAGGCTGCCTTGGCTAATGAATCGACCTGCAAATTTTCGGTGCGTGGGATGAAGTGAATATTTACAGATGAGAAGAAATTCTCTATTAGATCCCAGGCCAATTTCTATACGCTCTCAATCTAGGGTGTTTGGCCTGGTATTGTCGATTCATCTGTTTGACTATCAACTTAGTGTCTCCATATACTTCCAGGTTCTTTATGTTCAGCTTCTCGGCAGCTTCCAATCCTAATACTAAGGCCTCATATTCACATACATTGTTAGTGTAGTCTATATCCCATTGAAGCCTGTAAGAAAAAGGGGCAACAAACTTATTTTCAGGTGCCACAAAAAGTACTCCTGCACCTGCTCCTTCACATGACAGAGCACCGTCGAAAAACATTTTCCAGATCCCTGTGCTATGCATATTTTCGGATTCTTTCTCATCTATGTAACTTTCTTCTGTGCAATTGTCTATACCATCATCAAAAGACAAAATACAATTTCCTAGATCTTGATCAGCAATGTAAATAGGAAAATTGTTAGGGTTTTGAGGATCACTCACTGTATAGGCTAACCTTGTTTCTTTGTATAACCGAGTCAGTTGCACACCAAATACAAGAATTGTGGTGTAAGTCATGTCTAGCTGGAGGGAGCCCCCAAGTTTGGCTCCCCATGAACTTGATAGAAATAAGCCACACTTTGGAGGGATATCAGTAATAACTACGTCCATCGGGACACTTTTGACTGGGACTTGTGAAAGGGTGACTACCAAATCTTTTATCATACCCATGCACTTAACTCCTCTCGAATCGAAAGAGTAGAGATGTCTGTAAGGTCAAGTGATCTCAAGGCCTAGTCTATCCATAATTGTTTTGGGCATCACATTATGTGAAGCTCCAGAATCTAGCATGCAGTTATGTAGCAGTCGATCATGTACAATTAGGGTGATATAGAAAGGAGCAACAATGTCTCTGGCACCCTCGAAATGTGGACCGAAAGTGGTATTGGGCTTATCATCTTCCAAATTTATTACGTATGATTGACTTTCTTGATCTGAACAACCTATCACTTTGGTTATCTTCTTTCAATATGTAGGATTCTTTTCTAATTCAACCAGCGGGATCGGTATTTTATCCTATTTATCTCATTTTCAAAACTAAAACCACCTCAAACCTTGTCTGTTTATCTGGTTGAAACCTCAGGCTCTTTCTTCTCTAACTTATTTTTCTGGGCAGATTTATTACTCATGAGTTTACTTACTGGTGTGAGTGTCTCAGTTGTCTTGATTTCCCTTGATTTGGTCTCAACCTCCTTCGTTTTGAGGTCCAACAAGTCTACCTCTTTTATTTTGTTGTTATATGTTTCAGTCTCTTTCGAGGCAGGCACATATATTTCACCTCTAGGGAGAATTTTCTTCGATTAAGAAATCAACATAGGTTTGTTTTTAGACCTCAAGTTATACCTCGATTGGACCCCAGGTGTCATGGAATTAAACGTTTCTTGACATACAACGAAATCATTGTTGTTAATATCATCATCTTCATTTGATGGTTGAGGTGTGTTTAATGACCTCTCGTAATCCTCTTTAGTTACATAGGGTTGAATGCAGTCATCGCCCAAATTTTTCACATCTTCTTCAAGTCCCTCGAAATCTTCCAAGTCATTTCCTCCTATAAAATTTTCATTTTTTAACGGGGTTTGAATTTTCTGATCTTCATTTTTAATCTGCCTTTGTTGATTTTGAGGGTTGGTGTTTCTTCTGAATTCTCTTTTAAAGAAAGGATCACTCTTGGATTGATCTAGCTCCATTATGGAAATCTTATTCGACAACTCTTTAATTATCCTAGCCATATCATCCATTTTGTCATCTATGGATCTATTAGATCCTGAGGGTCCTGCTTGTTCCCTAAAACGTTTGGTTTCTTTGTTTCCTATTTCTACCCTAGCTTTCAACTTACCAGAGGTCGTCATGTTAGATTCGATTTTCGCAACATCATCCTGCATTCGGGTTAAGGTAGCCCCCCGCCTTTCTCTTAAGAGAAGGGTGAAGTCGGGTTCGAAAGCTCCTGCGAAGGTTACTTTGGCTGCAGGTTTGGAAGGTTTAACTTTAGCTGGGATCTTATTATACAGTTTGTTAAATCTTTGGATAATTTCCATAACTGTTTCTGAATTCTTTTTCTTTAAAGATCCGAACTCGGTCAGATAATATAAGTGGTCTTTTCTCTCACCCCTTTGTCTAAGAAAGGCATCTTCTACGGCATCGTAAGAAAGGATAGACCCTGCGGGTAGGCTTCGAAACCAAGTCCGTACATGTCCTTCAAAAGTTTGAACAAACAATCTCGAATAAACATCTTCATGTTCCAGACCTAAAATATCAATGAACTGATCGAAGAAATTTATATGTTCATCCGCAGTTAAGTCCCCTTCCCCTGTAAATTTTGGTAAATTTTTTATATAATTTTCAGCTACTTTAGTGAAAACTCTGGGGTGCAGGGGAGGCACTTGGCCCCCTGCTCCTCCTCTGGTGGCCGCCATTGGTACTACCTGACAAGGAAAGGGTGCGTTATATAAAGGGTTATGAAAGACTAAAAGCGGATTTCTTGCTTCTTTGAGGGATGATAAAAGCGAAGACGGGTGAACAAGGATGCGAGGACTTGACTCCTCAGATTTGTAGGAGACATAATCAGGGGATACCGCAGGTGTGAGATTTGAATATATAGTATACTCTTCGAGACTTTGTGAGGTCAGGAAATCTAAAAGAAGAGTCGGCAGGATATCAACCGCCGATAAATTTACTGCAGGGTTTTTACCTTTGTGTCCGACAGAGGTTTTCAGAAGGATTTCACTTTTAACTACAGAACTAGCTAAAAATGAATTAGTGGTCTTGGGAGGGGTACTATGTGAAGTTTAAGGTTCACAATAAGTCTTGGTCTTGGGCCGTCGGTGCTTAAGTTGATAGACTGCAGTAGTCGGCTTAAGAGAACCTCTAGCTTTCAGTGTTTTTTCAGGATCTAAAACAGGCGTGGTCTGCTTGCTCTCTGGGTTTTGTCTGGTATTCCTTCAACCGGATTCCAGCTTACTTATACGTAGAGTCGCCAAGTGAAATATAGGAAAAGCCTTTAGAAAGTGCCCACTCTTTGTTCACTATCAAAGGGTGAAACTCTAAAAATATATGTCGTTCTTCCTAGGGAAAAGCTTTCATAACTTCATTCCCCAGCAACGACGCCAAAAAGATGTTGTTCCAGAGTCTGTACTTAAGGCTTTAAAAAGTACAGTGTCTAGGCATCCGAAAGTTAGTAAGGTGTAAAAAGGGAGGATAGTATAACTTCGGGAAAGGAAACTAAGGTTAATTTCTAGGTTGTCGTTGTCTAGATTCCAATTGTCCCTGGATGTTTATATCTCGTTCTATTGCAGCCCATGAACGTTCAAGTTCTATCCGAGTGGTGGTTGTTTTAAGTATAGTATCAAAAATATTTAAAGCGATATGGGTTTGGTCTGATAAACCAGGTTCAATATTAGGTTGTCTTACAACGGGGACAGTCATAGAGGAATAGAAAAATTTAAAAGAAATTTGAAAGTTTTTTATGCTGTATCAATTTAATCTTATAAAGAGAACTATGAAATTAATGTTAAAGACAAAATGCAAACCAAAGGCCTTTTTCCGTAACTGTGTTATATTTGAAATAAATAGTGTGTGAAATATGAGAAAAACATTTAGTTGTTTATAAAGTAAGGCTCCTATCAAGGGAGAATCTCACTCCTTAAATAGAGGAAGAAAATAGACTAAGAAGGCACCTGACAAAGCATAAAATATGACAACTTAAAGGTTCACAGGTCTTGTATTTGTTGTTATCCGATACAGAGGAAAAACTGTAAACGATATAGATGAATAAAATTTAAACACCACAGTAGAAGTTTTACTAAATTGCAGTGCAACATTCATCATATGTATATAAGAGAAATAAAGTTGAATATGAATAACAAATAGAACAAACTCATAACATAGTCTGGACAGAATCAGGATTCTCCAGATTGCTTTGTATTAATTCACGAAAAGAAGATAGCCTCTCTTACAATAGGACCAAAAAGGTCCAGCCCTTTTTCTTTCTACAAAATGTATATTTATACAAATTTTTATATGCTGGAATCTCAATCATTCTAGAGGTTTTCGGTTACAATCAA
Organism: Picea sitchensis; assembly: GCA_010110895.2. Taxonomy (NCBI): domain Eukaryota; kingdom Viridiplantae; phylum Streptophyta; class Pinopsida; order Pinales; family Pinaceae; genus Picea; species Picea sitchensis. Next base: position 336,147 of record SNQJ01S0004680.1, on the reverse strand, counting down.
AGGTTTCTTTATCTCTGTCCTCATTTGGTACCGGAAACCTGCCTTTTCGCCTGCTCTGTGCAAATAACGCACTTCTCCACCAACTGTGATATCATCTCAGAAGGTTCTGCTTGGTTATTGGCCTAAAAAACATAACAATCTTTCACCAATCATGGCAACTTTCCTTCCACTTGCTGGTCTTTGGCACTGATAGAACATAATAATACGCTTGGTTTAATTAGCCTTTTATCTATTTGAACTATGTCTATATGGGTTATTTGTGAAATCTCGGCTAATTCTCTTTCTTCATTTTCCTTGATATTTAGCAGATATTTGGCTGTATTGATCCGACCTAGTATCTCAATGCCACTTTCACCATCATGACCCAACCACATCCCATTTAACAAACTGAAAGTCTCTTCACAATATTTTCTTATCTCCTTAGCTTGTTGTCTTCCTTCAAATATATTTCACTCCCATTCTTTCAACAAGATATTTCCCTTGGTTTGCTTTGAGATGGGAAAATTGGAACAACTGCTTATTTCCTTTCTCGTTGTGGCTATAATAGCCTCCTAGAACGCAACCCGAGCCACTCTGACTTTGCTTTCTCTGAGAGAGAGGTTCTCCAATATCTGATCAATGAGTTGGCAACTACTTTGAATAGTTTCTACTTTAACAAGCAGACCTTGTTGCGCCACCGATAACCTTTTTCTGATTTCTATTGCTTGGGATTGATATATCCTGATATCGATTACCTAGCTTTCGACTAACTCTAATTTGGCCCGAATCTACTCTATAATTTCTCCTTGCTGGACTATTTGTATTTGGCTTGTCTGAACCATCAGTTGTGACTCTTCGAGATCATCTTTGAGCCACTCGATTTCATTTTGATCATTTATTCTAGCTTGCTCCAAAGTTGCATTCGCTTGATCTTTGGCAAAAGACTCTGTTGTAGCTAGTTTAGCTTCTAATGTCTTGATTAGACGATTTTTTCGCTTCAGCTGATCTTTTAGGCTCCCGACTGAATATTGGTTTGACATAGTGAAAGCATCCAATGTTCCTGCTATTTGCGTTGTAAATTCTTCCTTCTTCATGGTTCTTCCATTGGTTAAAATTTTAAATTTCTTGGATACAATACCCGCCTCTTGGTAGAGTTATTGTCTCACGATTGCCTTTATCTTCGTATCAAAGAAGAATTCATTCGGAGGTAGCTCTTCCACTGATATGGGTGTTAATTCTTCACTAAAAATCCAACCTACGTCTGGTATTCCCTTTGTTGACTACAGGGGAGTAACAAAAACAATGGGATTACTGACATGTTTAGATGATTTCCCTAGAGTAACGAATGAAGTTGGCTCGCTCGGAGGATCGGAAGCCTCGACTTCCTGTTTTGGGCCCCTAGCTTTCTCTTCTTTATACTTTTGTTCTTCTTGGCCGGGTGTTGAATCTTTGGAGCCTTCGGGCTTTGTTTTCTGCACCTCTACGGTCATTGGATTCTCGCCCCGTAATACTGGGGGAAGGAAGCTCTGCCTATGTTCTTGGAACTTGAAAACATCAGCCCTCTCTTTGGGCAATAGGGCTTTTATCTGAGCCAAAACCTCGGCATACAATCTCACGCCTCGAAAAATATCATCATGAGGCAAATTCTCGTGCTCAAACCTTTTAAGGCCACAACTAGCTAAGTGATTACTTACGACCCTCTGTGGGTCATGTTTCTTGAATTCAATATTGACTAATTTTATATCTTCTAAGGTTGCTGCCTTGGCCTTTGCATGCCCGAAATCTAATAAAGAATAGGTGTTTAAATGAATGGGAAAAGGTGGCCATAACTTCTTTGAAAACCCCTTCATCTCCTTATTTATGCCACCAATCACGGTTTGCATGGCGATCTTGCGACAGGCCAACCTGTTGGGTACAAATAATGGTAGAGCATGTGGAGGTAAAGAAGAGCCAAAAACCCTGATGTATGAAAATTCTTCCTCCACGTACCAGTCAGACACCCTACTTAAATTGGTCGTAATGCTATCCGAGATCCGGGGCGGTGGATTACCGAAGATGGCGACATGCATCGGTACCATTACCCAATTGAAGATTTCATATATAAAATCTAAAGCCTTATCCTCCCAAAGCTTAGAATGATAGACATGGATAGGCTCAGTCTCTGATGGAGCCCAGCTCCAACTCATTAAGGGGAAATGTGTCATGTAACACATGGCATCCATTATGTATGCAGACATAAAAAATGAGGTTGCTTTCCCGCTTGCCCCCTGCATCCGATATTTTGTAATCTGACTGGTCAGACTATCTGATAACAGTTTGGCCCAGTCAAAAGAAGATCCTTCTGCTACTGTGTGCATCAGAGGCACCCATGGGAGGAAAAAATGCACGATGTCTTCCCTCCCGTACAATCTACAGGTCATCATCGCTACATATTTTCACTGTGGTTCCAAAGAAGATATGGAATAAATTCCATTGTTGTCTGCCCTGAACTTCACTGGGTGTGAGATCCAATCCTTGATCAAATAAGATAAACTTCTCACATATTGCTCGCACTCCTTATGTTTAAAATCCTCTAGAAACTTTGCATTGTATGTGAAGTTCGACGTGGGTGGTAACTTGTACATCTCCTGTAAGTTTTCTGGTCTAAAGGTCCCAACAATGACCTTCTTCTCCTTGATGATGGTCCTGGTAGGGATATCTACATGATCTAGCACCCATCGGATCATGTCATAGTAAGGCAGAAGACGTGGCTTGGCCACTACTTTGTGCATCTCTACCTAGACGACGATCTTGTATTTGGTAGTCATGTTGTCTTTCTCATTATCACTGGAATCGTCCGAACAGTTCACCACATCTGATTGCAAAACCTCTGAGATGTATGACTAGGTTCGTATGGAATTGACGCGTCAAGGTGAAGTGTCCAAAACATTATCGGAGCCTTGTCCCGAAATCTCAGCACTTGTCTTGGACGCTTTTTGCGGGGCCATGACAGAAGATTGTGACTTAGCTCTCCTGCAATAAAAATGCGTATACATATAGAGATCAGTTTGCTGTGAAAAACTTATTTGCGCGGGATAGAAATGACCTTTATGAATAAAACAGAAAGGAAAAAGATCTATATCTTCGATCATTTAAAATCTAGGTGTCTTTATGAACAGAATGATCAAATCATATTTAGAGACAGATTTAGCAATAAAGACCCTATCCTTACTTTCCATTTCGCCTCATTTCCAATTAATACCATAAATTTCGACGGTTCATGACACAAGGTGGCGCAAGGAAATTTAAAATTACCTCGTAGACTGTGCATATTATTATTTGTATTGAACATTGATTAAGTTGGCTTAGATTTTTTTAATAAGCTTACTTAAAATTTAATCATCCTTTCGACGTTCACTGTATCGGGAGTTTTCACTCTAACCTTTCGAGCCTCTAAAACCTGAGATCGCGATGATTAGATTTAGTTAAGCGAGGACGTAACCAGGATTAAGTGTTTAATTAATCATGTTTTAATTTATATCGCGACTTTGCTGCTCGGGGCTTCAAGGGTATAGTTTCCGGGAGGAGCGCTAGCCGAGTCGTGAAATCCCGAGATCACTATGATGTGATTTATGTAAACCAGAAGGTAAACCAGATTAGGTGTTTTAATTAATTATGTTTGAGCAACATCGCGACTTCGCCACTCAGGGTTTCAAAGGTATAGTTTCCGGGAGGAACGTATGCCGAGTCGCGAAATCTCGAGAGACTTTAACCATGGTCAAAACTACACACTCTGGACATTAACCCGGGTTACTTATGTGAAAGTCTTTGTGGCTTCGACTTTCGGGGTTATGACAGTAATTCTTTAGGAGAGAGAGAACGCCAAGACGCGAAATCTCGACAGCACTTGATTGGGGTTTAAAGAATTTTACTCGCGACTTTCACCTGAGGTAAGCTTTTGAAACTTTTCGCGACCTCGCACATCAGGGTTTGTAAATCTTGTGACTTGTGACCCCGAAGAGCGATATTCCGAGGTACCAAAAGTAAAAACTTTCGTTTAATGATATAAAGTACTAAGTTATGAAACATAACATCCTTCGCTATTTCACATGTTGAGACTACTGAGATTTTCAGTAGGTAAATGTCACGAAGCGAAAAAGAACTCAAAAACCAACATTTGACCTTAAAAAAAAAAAATTTAAACCAGTTGAAAAAGGCGACTCCAACAACCCCTACGTCAGTGACGTGGGTACCCCTCTAGTCGTCTCAGTCTGGTATCTGCACATTCATAAAGTTTATTAGCTTTAATCTATGCCAAAATATTTTTTTTTACATCTTGAAATAATTAATAAAAATTAAATAATTTGAAAATTTAAAAGTTTTCTTACCAATCTCATCCTGCTCAGCACCAAGAGGTACAAACATATCTGGGTCATAGGAAAAACTTATACCTTCATATGGATAGTCATCAATAGAAATGATCAGAATATCCCACTAGTTGAAAAATGCATCATCATGTGCATTGAGTAGTCTCCCACCTATTAAGCATTGTATCAATGTGGAGCATTGCAGTAAACATGGTTCCTTGAGTCTATGTGGTGGAATTAAGACTCATGGAATCATGGAGGGTACTCTTTCGAAGAAGAAAGAGCATAAGATGCTACTATAACCAAAGTTTTTCATCTTCCCATTTTTTCATTTAGTAAGTTGAGACTTTATGCTATGTAGTAAATACGTGCTCCAGTCATATATCACTGGGCATAAGCACTCTACCACATAAAAAATATGTGGCATTGATTCCTAGTACAATGAGGCAGATCCTATGATCCAAGTAATGCTCTGAAGGATGACCTTCAAACTTGGATCCTCTATGTTATGTATCAGGACTTGACTCCTGAATCGTTGGGTCCCATGGGTGTAATAGGAGGCTATGTAGTCCCATATGGTAATATCAATTCCCCCTTGGGTCCTAAGGTTGACCAAATCACCTCTTATGGAGAGACCTGTGATGAATTAAATGTCATCCACCTATATGGTCAACAATTGACCAAACAACATAAATATGTCTGCCTTCGGGTTCCAATAACCAATTAATAGTTGTAGCAATTTTTTCCACAAAGACATATTTGGACACTCGTAAAGATTTCTCAACCCACATACCCAAAGAGACTCTAAGTCCTCTAGATTTTCCATGATTTCTTGTTCAATATCTTCATGTTCTCACTCTCGCCATTCAATGACCATTTTGAGCTCTGCAAGGAAACAAGAAAAAATTCAATTAATTTTTCAACCTTTGCATACATGTACATTCCCACCTATGGTGAAATGCACATACATATGTGCCCATCATTAATATATGGCATGAATACGACGAGGTATACGTGCCCCGTGCCAAAGAAGGGAACATATGATTCTGTCCCTTTAAAAATAAAAATAAAAATGCACAAAATAAATTGTAGAAACATAAAAAAAAATTGGGATGAAAGTGAAGAGAGAGGAGTAATTGTTTACCTGGTTCTAATGAAAAGTAATTCCGACCACTATAGCTCCAGTTATGTTCATTGGAAGTTTGGAAGGTTTTCCCACTCTTTTGCTCAATTTGGTAAAAACTTAAAATAAAATGTTTTTTGGGTTATTTTTCATATTATAAAGAAATTTTATACCCATTTTTATATACCTTTCACCATTTTTTGTCATTTAAATTCTTAATGAACCATATTTCTAGTACAATATGATCGTTTGAGTTGATATTTTGTAGGGAGGACGATTGAAATGGTATTTTTTTAATCCAATTGTCCATTTTTTCTAACTCTTTGAGGTAATGTTCATGTCACTAGAATATAGGGTAGAATCTTTCCCACCTTTCATTTTTCATTATTAGTAACCTATTATACACTTGCATTAGGGTTAACCCCACTTATTAGTGACACAATACTTTCTAGCTGATTTTAAGTGTCGTTTAGTTCATGGTAGAGCCTACCATCATGGGCATACTAGTCAGCACCTGCTTTTCCTTTTTGGAGCCCATGATGAAGTTTTTCTTAGGCTCGAGAGTCCCATTAGTCCCACTGTGACATTGCATTGAATCTCATATTATTCTCAATCTTATTCTTTCCATTTACCCACAGTGATCCCATACTTAAGTGCTAATTTGTTGTACTACATTGTGTTCCGTTGCTTGCGCTTTTTGAGCCTAATCTCGGTTTCAACTTGTTGTTGCTCTATTGGTTGTGGATCTTGAAAGAAAAATTGCCTTGTAAATGTATATTGTAATTTCATAGTAAATATGGACCGTCCATTATAAGGTCATAGATCTGACGGTAGAAGTTATGTTAAGGATTTTTTTCCCTAGAAGGAAACCATCTTTTATGAGGGAATTGTATTGCAGCTGTGTATCATTGCGAATATTGTATTCTGAGAGAGGAGATTGTGAGAGAAAGAAGAGGAAGTTATAGCGGTTGTGTTGTAGGTTGTATCCCTTTATTTTGTTGGATAATAGAAAAGGAAGAACCTAGCAATTTCTCTGGTGGACGTAGCCCACACTGGGTGAACCACATATATTTGTGTCTCTATTGTATTTTGTATCTATTGTGTTTTATTTCTGCATTTGTTTTATTTTATTGCTCCACGATCCTATTTTTCTAACATGCTCAATCATTTTCTTCGCATTATCATGAGTCTCTATCCTTGTAGGTTGTGCGTTTGCAACTTAACACATGTACCGTAGGAGGAAAAATTCCCCCAAGTGTCCATACCCTGCACATGCTTCCTTGAATTGAGCATATGTATGTTCCTTGAGATTGGAACTACTTTTATTTCTCGTGACACTCATTTCCTCCATGCATTTTAGCTTTATTTTATTCCTTTTTAGGATATCCAATATGAAAAAGATAAAAAAACAAATAATAAAAAAAGAGTGCGAGACTGAGTTATAGAGAGGTTAGTATGACTTTATGAAATTGAACCAGTTACACATAGTTTTTACTCCTCCAATTGGTTATTCTTCTAGTCATTATGGAGAGTCTTTAGTTGCCTCCTGCATCACAGACTTATGTCAATGGTCATTTTTAGTTCATGTTGCATAAGCCACATATTGTGTTGTGTTCTTGTTCAGAGGAAGTTTTAGCCCGTGTCATCCATTCCATATAATTCTTGTCTTTGCAAGTTGGCCTTCATATGTATCAAGTACATATCATAATCAAAAGTATCTTTATCCTATACTCATGTTGGTATGGAGGGTCCCCATTGACATCTTGCTGATGGGTTAAGGTCTTATCAACTACAACAAATCACTCTAAGATTTTGACCTAGAGTTGCACCCTGGCCCTATTTAAATCATTGATAGGTGACCTTGTGCTCAGCACATGATATTCCATCATTGGTCACTAAATAAGTGGTTTCCCTTATGTTCAACAACAAGAACATTATTCACACATTGGGATTCTTATAGTGCCTTGGATTCCATTTTTCCCCATTGGTGGATTTCTCTCCTTTGTTGATGGCATTCATCATTAGTTGTTATTAATAGGGTCTCTTTCATGCACTAGTTACATCTAGTACATTCCCAAGACGTACTTCATAGTGGTCCTTTCAATATTTCATCCATTTCCTTCCAAATATTTGTCCTTCTGCTACTCCTCATGCTGATTAATGGGGGATGCCTTAATTCCCTCCTTCTAGTGGATCTCTTCCTATCAACTTCAGTACATCTTTCTCTGGGACAAGGATCTAAAGTCATTATTCGTACCTTGGGGCTTGCAGTCATTAGTGGTCAGTTCCCTAGCTATTGACAATGGGAATACATCAATGTCCCATGATCGATAGATTCTACCAAGTGTTCAACATCAAATCCTCTATTCACACTTGTTAGATTGTACTAGGTACCTTAACAACCATTATCATTATCAGTGGATTTCTCATGTTTTTTAATGGTATACATCAATGATTGGTAATAAAATGATGTCTCACTATGTTCAACTTCAACACATCTATTAGCATAGTGTAGACTCGTACCACGATGATTGATTTGAAGACCTAAGGAATGTTGTAGAATCCCCTCTTTTATGTTGTTTCCCAAGTTGTGATTGGACAATACCACTCCTTGCATCGGTACTTGTGAAGGATAAGTTATCCAACTCTTTCCCCCATATATCCTTCACTGATTCTGAGACATAGATTCATTATGTATCTCTTTCGTGCATATGACCTTTGTTTGACATGGATCCACCATGTATCTGTTTCGTGGCCATGATCACTTCTTAATATATATACATTCTTCATGGATCTGCAGTGTACTTGATTGGAGGCCATGCTTGTAATCACACCTGAGCATGGGTATTCCCACATCGGGAATTGAGTTTTATGACTTGTTTCTGTGGTTGGTTTTTGTTCTTAGATTGGATTATGGAAACCTTCACCTCGACTTACTTCTCTTCTAAGAATTATAATGTATTTTGACCATCAATTTCTCTCCTGACCTCACACATTAGGGGGCATCTGTTTTAGCGTAAATTTCCACCATTGGAGCATTGATGCTATTATTGGCCTAGTCCCTATCCTACTTACAGACAACTCTTCCCCACACCTCCTTGAGACCTTCTAAAAAACATATTTTTGAAATTTGTACGCACCCTGGTAGTTATGCAGCACACATATACGCAGGTTTCTCCAAGGAAATTCACATACATGCCAATAAATGCTTAAAAAAATTATTTTTGCCTAATTAAATGTAGATTTACAGGTTTGGTTATTTTCCTAACTCTTTTTACTCATACTCAATTGTCTCTAACTAATTAGAGATGGCATAAATAGAGCATTTGGTCCATGCAGAAAGGTAATGATTCATTGCATATCATAGAAAACATCAAATTGGCTACACCCACCGTGTCTGCAATCCCATATACATCCTTTCCTCTGCTGGTTATTAACCTAGAAACCCTGTTTCCAACTCATTTTTTATCACCTTCCAATCTGACTAAGAGTCTCCCTTATATTCTCTTTGACTCTATTGGTGAATATGGAGTCAAAACGAACCTTTATAGCAGGATATTGGGTGGAGGGACTTAGAGTTTCTTTTGATAGGGAAACACCACACAGGATAGGTATAGAACATAACTACCTAATTGTTGAATATCAATAAGAAACTCATTCCTTCGAAAAACATTGTATTTGTAATGTTTAACTTTCAATTACTTCATATATGCTTTGTAGAAAACTAGTTAATTTGATCATTTTGTTATATTTAATTAGAATAACGAGCATTTATTAGTACAATTACCTCTCTGCATAGGCTTGTATGTTTGAATTTCTTGTAGGTTATGGAGGAACTATCAGAAAAGAGAAAGGAGATTATGGAATTTGGGAACGAAAACAAATGTGGGACTCTCAGTGAGTTTATCCTTCTTCTCCTCTAGGTAGTTATTTATTTCAATTGAATTCAGTTATAATATATTTGTTGAGTGTTATCTTTGGAATTTTCTTTCTTTACGATCTCATATTTGCTACAGTAAGCCCACTAATTTAGGGTATCTTTCCCCAAAATCACATGGGTCTTCTAACTGGTGCACAATTTTCCATTTTGAATTTCTTCAACTTCTCCTTGATATAATTGGTTTGTGAAATGAATATACCTTTGTTAGATTGAGAAATTTTTAATCCAAGAAAGAATGACAATTCACCAACCATAGACATCTCAAATTCCTTCTGCATTTCTATTGTAAACTCTTGCCACATTTTGTTCATGCTGCCCCCAAAAATAATGTCATCTGCATAAACAACAACAATCAATTGATTTTCTCTTACTTTCTTGATGTAGATATTAATGTCAAAAATTCCTCTTTTGAAGCCTTGTTTTTGTAGATATTTTTCAAGTCTCGAATACTAGGATATGGGAGCTTGTTTTAGCCCATAAAGTGTTTTCTTCAATTTGCACAAATGATCATTATTTTCTGATAATAATAACCCTTCTGGATATTCAATGTATAATTCTTCCTCTATATGTCCATTGAGAAAGGATGATTTGACATCCATTTGATAGACTTTAAATTGATCAAAGCACGCAAATTCCAAAAACATTCAGATATCTTCTATTATTGCAACTGGGGAAAACGTTTCTTTGAAATCAATACCTTCAACTTCAACATAACCTTTACAAACCAATATTACTTTATTTCTTATTACTTTCCCATATTCATTCAAATTGTTCCTGGAAACCCACTTGGTACAATAATTTTTTTTATCTTTTGGCCTTGAAACAAGTTCCTCTGTCTCATTCTTCTCAATTTGATTCAGCTCTTCTTCCATAGCATCAATCAAATGCTTGTCTTCACTGGCTTCTACAAAATTCTTAGGCTCTATTTTAGATCGTAAGGAGAAGTTTGCATCCTCTAGTGCACTTGCTAGTCTTCTTCTAGTCTGAACTCCCATATCTTTCCCTTTGTCTTCATCAATCTTTGTTTTGATTTCTATAAAGAGAGTTTCTTCTCCATCACTATCGAAACTGCTTTCACTATTTTTTTCAGACGAATCACTAACCCATTTTGAGTAGAGACTCTTCTTATGCTTATAAGTGTTCTTCTTCTTTTCATGCTTGTCTTGTTTGTGGTTTTTTTGTGTTAATGATGTTTTATCCCTTTATTTATGTTATGGTCTTCTTCATCATCACTACTTTCATCCTTTGCATATGGACACTTAGTAGAAAAATGTCCTACTTTTCCACAATTAAATCATTTAAAGCATAGCTTACCTTTGTATTTTCTAGATCCATTTTTTATTTTTCTCACAAAATGTGCTTCCTCTGCATATGATTCATTGTTGGAGCTATCACTTAATTCATGCTATCTGTGCTTTGTCTTCATTAAGGATTTGAAGGTTTCTTTCTCTATTTGACGGTTTTTCTTTCTCTTTCTTCATTTCATATGTCATGAGTATCCCATGCAATTCATCCATTGATAATGAATTAAGATCCTCCATTTCTTCAATGGTGGAAAATTTGACATCAAATATTAACGGGAGTGACCGTAATACCTTTTGTACAATCATCAATTCTTCAACCTTTTCACCAAGTCCTCTGATGGTGTTGACAATTTCATCCACATGAAGGAGATAGGCTACAACATTTATGCATCTTTCATTTTTAAACTCTCAAAATGCCTTCTATGAGTTTGGAGATTTTCCTTGTTAACCTTGTCATCGCCTTCATATATATTTTGAAGATTGTCCCAAATTTATTTTGTTGATTCACAATGCATAACCTTGACAAACTCAAAGTTTGAGAGACCACACAATACGACATTCATAGATTTTTCATTGTTTTCACTAGGCTTCTTCCCGATCACATATGTTGGTGGATTTTTGAGGGTTGTATAACCTATAAGACTGATTGTCAAACATCAAAACCAATATCCATTAAATAGTTTGGAATTCTTGTGCTCCAGAAGGCATAGTTTTTTTCATCAAACAACAAAGCCATGTTTGTGGATAAACTTTCCTAGCTAGCCATTTGTGCTCTCGAGATCTACCTTCCAGTGGTTAGACACTTATACTAATGGGGGGGTGAATCAATGTAAGACAAAATTTTATTTATTTAAACATTCCTCGACCATAAGAAAACAATCATACATAACATTAATCATAGTACACAAAATTTACGTGGAAACCCTTTCAGGAGAAAAACACAAAAACTTTTCTTTATAATTTTGTAGGCACCAATCTACTATTACAAAAATTGTAGGTACCAACCTACCAGAGACACCAATCGCCACTAGTACAAATCTCAGTAGACACCAACCTACCGAAGAAACAAATCCCCACCACTAAGCACCAACTTAGCAAGAGACACCAATCTCTTTGTTTGAGTACACCAACCCTCAATTACAATATAACTTCTTCAAAATATGATGAACATTCGCATTTCCTTCACCAAGTTTGCTCGCTACTAAGTTCTTCTTACCAAACATTCTTGCTACTACTTTCACCAGATCTATTCACCATTTCTTCCTTCACCACATATGTTTGCTATTTCTTCCTTCATGAAATCTGTTCACTAGATCTGCTTTCACCAGATCTTTTCCTTGTTTCTTCCTTCATGAGATGTATTTTCTAGATATTTTTTCACGAGATCAGTTTGCTAAATCGTGACATATATATTCTTCTTCGTCACACACCTCGTCACTCTCTCTTTTGAAATGATATTTTGTCTTTTCTCATATCATATTTTTCTATTCAAATATTACATGTATGCTCTTCTCACACACTCCTCTTCAAATATTACATTTATTTATATACATCATCATGACCCATTTTAATGGATGTGTTGATTCATCAATTAAATAATTAATTTTGTTTATTTCACCTTTGCAAATACCATGGGCCTCCAAAACCATGGGATTGAAACCATCAATAGTAAAATCAATTGTAAAATATTTTTTTAACTTTTTACATGCACTTTTACTTCCAAAACCATGGTCTTGTAAAGTATTTTTTTTACTTCTTTACATGTATTTTTAAATATACTAGTAAAATTCACTTTCTACTTTTTCATGTACAGTCCTTTTTATATTATAATTGTATGTGAGTGTGTGTAATCGCATACATCAATCTTGGGATGCTCCCCATATCAATCTTGGAATTATCCCCCTTACTTGCAAATACCTTAGCATAACATCAATAACAACATGTTCAACAACTATGAACTATAAAAAAAAAAATTAAGATAAAACATATGCATTTATTTGAGTTTTGATGATAAGACATACCATGGAAATACACATATGGTTTGTGTTATGATGTTAAGAGATATTATAAATAAACATGTATGATTTGTCTTATGATGTTAAGGCATGGTGGAAGTAAACATGTATTATTTAATTAAGACATGGTTGAGTGAACATGTATTATTTGTATTATGATATTAAGACATGTTATGTGTAAACATATATGATTTGTGTTATGAATACTAAGACAAGTTATGATTTAAGGCATGGTGGAAGTAAACATGTATTATTTAATTAAGACATGGTTGAGTAAACATGTATTATGTGTATTATGATATTAAGACATGTTATGGGTAAACATATATGATTTGTGTTATGAATACTAAGACAAGTTATGATATATATGTATGATTTATGTTTATAATATAATGGGTAAACATATATGATTTGTGTTATGAATACTAAGACAAGTTATGATATATATGTATGATTTATGTTTATAATATAATGATTTATAGTGTGATCTAATAAATATTATATATTATATATGATATATGCATATGTTATGATGTATGTATTATTTAATTAAGACATGGTTAGAATAAACATGTATTATTTGTATTATGATATTAAGACATGTTATGGGTAAACATATATGATTTGTGTTATGAATACCAAGACAAGTTATGATATATCTGTATGATTTATGTTTATAATATAATGATTTATAGTGTGATCTAATAAATATTATATATGATATATGCATATGTTATGATGTTAAGACATGTATGAACTATAACAAGTCAGAGTTTAGAGTTTGATGCATACAACATAATATTGAGACATGAAATGACTTAAAGATGAAAGGATATGAATAAGATGTTCAATACTCCTAGAGAAAACAAACAATAATTAGTTACTTAATCATAAAAATCACACAAATATGTTTTAATGATTGGTTGATTGATGGCCAAATGATATATTACTTTAAAGTTTTTTTTGGTAGTAGTTTGAGAGTTAGGAGGATGCGTGACCTCTTTATCTTGAAAACAAATAAATTACCTTACATTCAATGATTGTAAAGTACTCTTTACACTCCATGATTATGAAGCTCAATTCCCCCTTAAGGGGTTTAATCTGAACTCAATCTTAATATTGATACTCTACATTATCGTTATATATAGACTTCATTATCGTTATATATAGCCTTCAACATGTTTTTAAAGTTGTACATGCAAATCTATCTCTCAAGAGATCCATCGTAGAAGTAAGAAATAATTCAACTATAAATTATTGACGTTGACACAATACAGAAGCCTAAGGCTTATAAAAAAAACATGTAAATTATTAATATTTTTTTATTACAATGGATTTACTGACGTTGACAAAATATAGAAGTTTAAGGCTTATAAAGAAAACATGTAAATTATTAATATATTTTTGTTACAATGGATTTGCTAAGGTCAAAAGATGTTCATTTTCTTTTATAAGTTTACTTAAAAAAATATTGAGTTCACTTTATAGTGTTTCATGAATATATAAGTATATGAAGAAGAGAAAATAAATTGATTTCTTGGTATCTCGTTAGGATTTATAATCAAAATGATTTTTGAGGGTTAGTTTAAGTGGTTTTGAGTAAGACGTGAGATCTCTCTCCAGTGATTATTTGGGGAGGTCACGTGTTCGACTCTCTGGATCACGTCGGGGTGAGGCTTCGTAATCAGGGTCGATAGTTTACTTTGTTTACCATCCACAAAATGTGGGGAAGTACTCTATCGGTTTCCTACGATTTCTTCTGTTGGAAAAAAAATCTCCAAGGTTTAGCTCATGCGGTCTTGATCCAGATGTGAGATATATCCCATAGTGATTAATTGGGGAGGTAATGGGTTCGACTTTCTTGATACCCTTGAGGTTAGACTCCATAATCAAGGCCGTCAGTTTACCTTGTTTACCATCCACAAAATGTAGGGAATTACTCAAAAAATTTCGTATAATTTCTTTTGTCGGAAAAAAAAAAATCATAACCAAAATAACTCCACTAAACTTAGAAATGGTTTATTTCCCCCAATAAATTTACTTGTGAAGTGCTTGACTAAATGAAAAAAATAATTCCTATTTTTCATGCACAATATGACCAAAAAAAATTCACAATTCAGGTTTTGTCTATAAAACTATTTCCTTACATTGCAAAGTGAAACAATGATAAATATCACATCAATACCAATATCTTATCCAAATTTCCTTACATTGCAAATTGAAACAATGATAGGTATCGCATCAATACCAAAATCTTATCCAAATTTCCTTACATTGCAAATTGAAGTAATGATAGGTATCGCATCAATACCAATATCTTATCCAAAGAAAAAACAACATAAGATGGAGCCCACGAATTAGCATGGAAATGTCTACTAACTCATGTATGACATCCAAACAATAATTCACCAATATCTTATTCAAAGGGAAATTGATTATGATCTTCGTGTAAACATAATAGTGAACTTTATAAACATGGACTTCAAGATGTACATTTTGTAAACATAATATTGAACTTTATAAACATGGAATTCAAGAGATTATCTTCTTCGTGTAAACATAATAGTGAACTTTATAAAGATGGACTTCAAGATGTACATTTCGTGATTATCACTTTTCCATTTAACCATGAGGAGGATGGGCTTAAATTTGTACATCTTGTGATTTGATCATTTTTCCATTTACCCATAATGAGGATGGAATTAAATATGTACATTTTGTGATTTGATCAT
The DNA here is from genome assembly GCA_010110895.2 of Picea sitchensis. Lineage (NCBI taxonomy): Eukaryota > Viridiplantae > Streptophyta > Pinopsida > Pinales > Pinaceae > Picea > Picea sitchensis. Next base: position 320,708 of record SNQJ01S0004680.1, on the reverse strand, counting down.
TTTTCCATTTAAACTTAGTTGTTTCTTTACACACTATTTGATTTAGCTCTAAGAAATATTATAAATATTTAATATTTATTTATTTTAGTTGAGTATCATTAAAGTATAAGTCCTTGACTAAGTTATAAATTTACTTGTTTAAAGAGAGGATGGTAACATGATCAATATTGAAACTACGTCTTAACATGAAAATCAATAGTTAGGTAAATTTCACCATTCTTTTAAAAGCTCATATGGTATATACACCATTAGTATTAATGAGAAGAACTTCCTTTGTATATCAGTTTATGTTTCAAAGTGAGATGGATTTCTTTAGATTCACAATTAAGAAAAACAATCAAGGTACACAGGGTTTTCTAACACATGAGTGTATAGGAATAAGGCACATTCGTTACTAAAGGAATGATATGTAATGTATATGAGGATGATTATATTATGGGTCGGAGATTAGGGAAAATTGAATTTGGTGTTTTCTTAAAAGAGATATGTGGAAATTGAAAAACATGCAAAATCAATGATAAATTTATATGTTATTTTCTTAAATGGATAATAAATAAAATTTTCAACAATAAAGATTGAGGACCAATGAAAATTTAGAGCCATCAAATAAAATTGTGATATGGGATATTATAAGGGGCACAAGACCCTTAAACTAATGGGATGGGGATCTTTATAATATTAAATATCTAGACTCAAATGTCAGGCATGCACCAAGGTCATATGAAAAAGTTATATGAGTTATGATTGTAAAAGAAGTTGCATAATGCCAAACAAAGAAAGAGAAAGAAAAAGAAATCCAACTTTTGGTAGTGGAGGAATGTTGTAGTAAATATTGTCTTCAACATGTGGATAGGAAGGTCATTATAGATGTTAGAAGTTGTATGGAAAGTAGAATTCAATATGGTATTATGAAATTTGTCTTGAATTCACTCCTTTCAAAATTTGTCATGTCAAATAGACATGGCCATGACTTGCCTTCCATTATTAGGAAAATAATTGATGTGAGATTAGATGGGAAGGTTATTTGCAAGAAAGAGTGGCGCAAGATACATAAGATTCCTTATAACACCTTATATAACTATTTGCATGATTTTAAACACAAACAAATAAAAACCATACATGGTAACACAAACACATGAAAAACACATGGAAAAACCTTGGAAGCTAAATAATTGTAATGGATTATTCAAACTTATCAACAAATTGAACTCGTCAAGTTGAAGAAGATGGCACTTCATCTCCTTTGAGATCGTTTCCTTTGGGTTACACATAAATATCTTTGCTAAAAGAGAAGTATGAAGGTATTGAAAAGCTTAGTTACCCATCAATACAATGACCAACAATGAGCAAGATATGGAATACCTAGTTTCTAGATGTGGCATTCTCAAAGAAAACCAACTTTAGATGTGGCAATGTTGTATACAAAGTTGGCATTTCCTTGGGGTGGCAATGTATCACTTGCTTACAAGTAGAAAAAATTACATAGTTATTTTACAATTTAATCTAAAGTTTCATCATTGAATTTTTATATACATGGTTCTTTGCTTCCATTGCGTGAAGTCGATTGAATGTTAGTACAGTAATTATGGATACATGTTTTTTTTCTTTCATGGTGTGAAATTGATTGAATGTTAGTGCAGCGAAATAGATGTATACTAAATCAATCTCATCAATATTTAAATATTACAAAAACAATAATTACCAAAAATAATAATCATTAAATTAATAATTAATTATAATTATAATAATAATTTAATTAAATAATAAATGATAATTTAATTATTATTAAAAATTAATTAGCTAATAATAATAAACACCACTTTGATGCTAACACAGTGCAACTTTGATACTAATACAATGCGAATTGAAAGCTAATATGATGAAAAATGATGCAATATTGACGCAAGTGGATGCTATTATAATGCAACTTGATGCAAATTTGATGTAAACTGACACAAATAAGATGCCCACAAGATGCAAATGATTTTAATTTTGACACAATAATGATGTAATATGAGACTAATACAATGCCATTGAAGTCTGAATTTTGGTTTGATGTAAATTTCCACCCTACAATGCTAAGACGATATAAAATACATGATTTCATTACCATAACGACGCAGAGGCGATGCTAAGCGTAGTTTTGATGAGTATATGTGAAACAACCACAACAAAAACAATGTCATGTGTGGTTTTGTGATGCTTTTGCCATTGTTACAATAACATTGATAAGGGAATACATCGAAAAAAGAATGTTGTCCACTATTGTTGTGACACAAAAAATTATGCTCCCAAAAAACATCTACTTTGGCCTCGTCCATACTTGAAATTTTTGAAAAATAATACATTACATGGTGATGCTAGAAATGATGCTAGATAAATGTATTGTAGTAGTGCCTCCAAGTTGGACAACGAGCGCCATTAATAATTTTTTCACACCAAGAATGGGTCTTGGGGTCTTTATCATGGCTAAGGGAGGAAAACAAGGGTCTTAAGTCTTAAAAGAATATTCCCAAGATCAAGCACCATGAATAAGGCCTCAAATAAACACATAGGACATTTGAGGGGATGTTTGAGCTCTGGGTAATATATAGTCACCATTAGGAGGTTTTGCACAAAGTGGAAAGGTCTTAGAGCCATGATCATGGTTGTGGGAGAAAAAAAAGGGCCTTGGGCCCTAATTGAATCTTTTAAAGCTCGAGGTGGTTGAGGCCTAAGTTCATCATACATGCATGTATAGGTGATGTTTGGCCCTTGAGTTTATTATAGGCACCATTAATAGGTTTTTCACAAGAACTATGGATTTGGGGACCTTAACCATTGTTTAGGGGGTGAATTGGGTCCTTAGGCCTTAAAGGAAGCTTCTAGTGCTAAAGATTTTCTTTTTTTAAAAGATGAGAAACATTTTAATTGTATATCTTAAAAAGATGGAGATTCCTTTTCATAAAAGGAACACATTTGCATTATTTGAAATTCAATATTTTTGAACGAGATTAAATATTTTCACTAAACGTTTAGGTTGTATAAACAAAACACCAAATTCATTTTTCCAAATCCCTATCAATACCTTTATTTTTTACGTTATATTTAAATATGCTACACAAATTCATTGCTAATGAAGTTCTACATACATGCATATTTAATTATGTAAATTCCAAATATATAGTTTTTTTTTTTTAAATAATATAGTTTTTTACTTTTTATTTTTGTCTTGATATATATCATAATTACAAGCAAGAGGTCGGTTGTCTCTATAGATATTATTGGGCCTCACTTGATGTCCATATCGAGTTATGTTTCCAAAAATGTAACCGATCAGTTTACCTCCCATACCATCCTCAAAATGAGGGGAAATACCTGGAGGTTTCCCATGATGTGTATTCCATCAATATATATATATATATATATATATATATATAGAGAGAGAGAGAGAGAGAGAGATCTTTTGTTTTTTTATTTAACTTTTTATTTCCTTATTAAAAAATATGCATCCTCCATTACTACACCACAAATTAAAAAGAAACACAAAAATGTTTGATTATGTTTAGGCCCTCAAACCTTGCCTTAATTCTCAACCTTGCAATTGCAAGGCCTTTATGACTTTGTTAATTTATAAAATTAACATCCAAAATTAGAAAAAATAGATGTGCACAAATACCACTCATTCTTTGGAATTGTACTAATTTGGTTCAAGAAAATTTGTCATTTGTGTATTAAATTGTTGTCTTAACAATAACATGTGCATTATATTATACATGAAAACTAGCATACCTCTCTTAAAAAATTGGAATTTAATATAGTCATACAAAACTACCGTAAANAGAGAGAGAGAGAGAGAGAGAGAGAGAGATTGTTTTTTTATTTAACTTTTTATTTCCTTATTAAAAAATATACATCCTCCATTACTACACTACAAATTAAAAAGAAACACAAAATTGTTTGATTATGTTTAGGTATTTTAAAATAAAAACTAAAAATACACTTTGAATATTAAAACATCAATAGAGAATCCACATGTTTTTTATAATTTTTTAAAATGCTAGATCGAGGCTTTTGAAATCCCTTGGTTTAGGTATTTTAAAATGCTTGATAGATGTAGTTTTATATAAATAGTTGATTTTGGTTTTAAATTCTAATTAAGATTTTAAGATCTAGTTTAATGAAACCTGGATTAAGATATTAAAACTTAAATGGAGGTTTTAAAACCTTGATGAGGTAGCCCTCAAACCTTGCCTTAATTCTCAACCTTGCAATTGCAATTGCAAGGTTTTTATGACTTTGTTAATTTAAAAATTATATAAAATTAACATACAAAATTAGTAAAAATAGATGTGCACAAATACCACTCATTCTTTGGAATTGTACTAATTTGATTCAAGAAAAAATTTCATTTGTGTATTAAATTGTTGTCTTAACAACAACATGTACATTATATTATACATGAAAACTAGCATACCACTCTTAAAAAATTGGATTTTAATATAGTCATACAAAACTACCATAAATAAGAAAATGTATATTTTGAAAGCTAATTCATTTTCTACATTTCATCTGCTTACACCATATTCAAATCAATGGTGCAAGTACCTTAAATCATCCCTCTAATTCAACAAATTGTTATTTTTCTAGATTTCCATTGCCACTAACATGTCATGAAACACCATCATGTGTGTGCATCAACACATATTGATGATATAGTAATAAAATACCGGTGGCATGTGTGTTCTAATGATAGGTTGGATCTATTAGTTTATTTAGTGTGTTGTTATAGTCTTGTTTTCAGAGTTAATGCAATGTAAAGTAGGATGCAATCGATGGACTAAACTCTATTTGATAGCATTTTATGAGATTGATTTTATTGATAGTATTTAATGATTTATATCTTAATTAATATTTGATTAGTTAGATGTCAATTGATGTTATTGAAGATACGAAAATTACACATCAATTGCATGGACATGTATTCATTATATTTTATCCCCATGGATTAACTTGAGTGGTTAAGTTCTTTGAGTGTCATGCAGGAGGTCTCAAGGTTGATCCCCTAGGATAGTTTCCTTTGTTGTGTTCCTAAATCGATGTCCCTATCGCTTCAAGCATTGCAATCAATGTTGATAGTTTTACATCGGGTACCATTCATGAAATGCAAGGTAGTGCCTAGGAGTTTCCTCACAAGGTTTGCCTTGGAAAAAATGTACTCAGTACATTTTGATTGATTATTGATGTGTTTGATCAACTTTTATTGTGATATATATGAAGTTCCACATTGATGGTGTTGGTCTATGGGAACCAGCCTAGTGAACATTAATAACTAGTTGAAAAATTGAGTCTCACTTTGAGGAATCAAGAGCCTTGAGTGATCCTTGGGGATGGGAGTTAGTGAATCCATTTTACCAGGAAATCCCTCTTTACACTTGTGACCTTATGCATTAGCTTAATTATCCTAGGAGATAAAATCAATATTAGACTAGGGCATGGATTTAAGAGCCTTGAGTGATCCTTGGGGATGGGAGTTAGTGAATCCATTTTACCAGGAAATCCCTCTTTACACTTGTGACCTTATGCATTAGCTTAATTATCCTAGGAGATAAAATCAATATTAGACTAGGGCATGGATTTAAGGGCATAATACATTATCTAATTATGGTAAATAATTAATATGATTTATTAAGGAAAATTGATTTTTTTTTTTCTTTCTGTAAGGATGATTTCCAATATTATTTTTGGTTCATTTTATAACACTACAAGAATTTGGGGTGTCAAGATGAAACAAAACGGTATTTTGTAAATATTAAATTGGGAAGAGTAACGATGTGGGATATGATAAAATGTATGTGATGTTAATGAGATAAGTGGTTTGTTTAGATTGCACAACCCAATATTTTATAAATACAAAATTGAGAAGACTAGCTATGTGCCATATGATAAGATGAATGTGATATTATTGACATAAGGGGGCATTAAGGTGTTACCTTATTGTGAAAGGTCACATTTGTGATAGGATTACATGTTGAGTTGGGGATTACAATACACCACTTCTGGTTTGAGGAGCATTCATAACATGGAGGGGGAATAATGTTGGATCTTGAGAGTTGATCTAGAATCTTTGATCCTTGACTCATGTGGGGGAGTGGATCAAATATTGAGTGGAAGCAAATCAAGACTTCATGGCTTTGGTTGAGTTTGTCTCTTATTTTTTAGTACAAGGGTATATAACATGATTTTTGTGTAAAGGGTGTGGAGGTTCATGATAACCCAACCTCATTCTTGGAAAATTTTGAAGATTATGGATCCCAACTTTGTATTGGATCAAAGAGCATGTGGGCTTCTTTAAATCAAGGGAAAGATATTTGTGTTTGATCATTAAATCATTATAGTTTTATTATATTCGTAAAATAAAAAGAAAATAATGTAAAACGTTTTTTGAATGTGGTGTATCAATATTGTTTTCTTATATATTTAAGATTGTTTAATGTAAATTGAAATAAAAAAAATAAATATAAAAATATTTTTTAATTCCTATACTTATTGCATTCTTTACATGATTGATTTAATACACCTATGGCTACATTGTGGGGCTACACAACATTTAGAAGGAATACACAATGGTGTTTTTCAATTGTCACAACCTAATCAAACATACTACAATAAAACATGCAAAAAATATGAGATCTACTTATTAAATTTGAAAAGTACTTATCATTACAAGTGCTAAAATTGGTTAACCATACTATTTTTTTTATGAAATTTGAACCTTTGGCTTAGGCGTAAGTTGTTTTTTGAAATGGAAGCCCTTGATGGTTGTTTTGACAACAAGAAAAGTCTCATAATAATGCATGAATTTGGGCTATATAATCACTCCAAAATAGACAAAAATAACTTTAAAAGTTGGTTTGTGAGAAACTACTTAGACAAATCAAAATCATTGTAGGGAAGACATAAGACACTTAAGATAAGATGGCACATGTGTAAAACTGAAAACCAATCAAACATGGATATGTTGTTATTGTTGGAAACTTGGTCAATACCAAGAGGGGAGGGTGAATCAATATTGGTTAATTATTTAAACTTTTAATAATTTTAAATTATTAACAACAATTGAACAACAACAGTAAACTTGAATATAAAATCAATACAATAATACAAGTTACAATAATGATTGGGATACACCAATATCCTTGTTCAGTGATCCAAGATCTTTTCGCCGAGTGACTTATTAAAGAATTGCATAAAATGAGAATAAACTAAAGTACACCATAAGGAAGGAAAAGCTCAAAAGGAAAGAGACATAAGCATGCAATATGAACAAAAATAACTTGATAACGGAGTTCGTCCCAGGTGGAATACGTCTCTGGGTCCTGCTCTCAAATGGGTAGGTCTTTTTATTAACTCCACAAAATAATTGGGAAACATACATGAGTATACCTCATTCTGGAGTTAAGCTACAAAATCTTTGATCAGATCAGAAAACTAACATCACCACTGTGTCCATGGTGTCAAATTACCTAACAATGACTGTCTCCATGCCTTGATTTGAGTCTGGCACTTTCAGGCCCAAGAGACACCCATGCCTCGGTTTCCATGCCACTGCCTCTGCAATAAATGACTGGAGTATCTCGAAATTCATGCTAATTCTCAAAAATCATGCTCTGTCTCGAAAAATGTGCCCTAGTCTCCTCCTCTTTCCCGAACACTGGCGGAGGCCCCTTCTTATAGCAAATTATGGCGGTTATGCAATAAGTGATATCGTTGGTGCATCGGTTAGTGAATCTATACTTAGAGCATTGGTTGGCGGAGGTCTCGGGATTGAATCCCATGGACTCCGCTATTGGCATGTGGTTTCAATAGTTTTGGCGGGAATTTTGGCAGACTTGCTAAATATGGAGGGCGACCACTAGAATGGTAGACTGTTTGGAATGTGCTTCCAAATACGATGGAACCACCCCATATTTGGCGGCCCCNTTTTCGGTCACGGGGCATCAATGTGCATTTTGGGGGTGCCACATGGCACCCTTTGATTGGGCCACGTGGCATCCACTGATTGACCCGCTTGGCTAATGACATCACCTCCATACAGGACACCTCCACATCACCTCTGTACTCGACACATGGCACCTTCTGGTGGTGCCACGTGGCATCACTTGGGGGTTCCACATGGCACTTTTTTACTGGTCCACATGGAGCCCTGAAAATCCATTTGGCGGGTGATGCGTGGCATCCTCTAGTGCTTCCACGTGGCATGATGATGTCATCATGACACGTGTCACCCTCTACGCTAGCCATGTAAGTTGTACATATGATGGCATCATCCGTATTGACGTTGACGTTAGCAGTACGGATGTTGACTCATCCCTGCTGACTGGGCTAGGTTGACCAAAACTTTGACCGCAAATATATTTCGCTCCATAACTCTGTTTGACGAGTCATTTTCACCGTTAGAAATATTGTGACGTACTCTTCGCGATCATTCCATTTTCATTGAGTTTTGGTAACTTTGAATTTTTTCCCTTTCTCTGTTTGTTGAAGCCATTCTGAGCGTCCCAAGTTTCCTCTGCACATTCTGAGTTTTTCTTCACCTTCTTTGGATCCTTTTTGGATCACACCTTCCCACTGAGAGATTTTTGGACCACCAAAATCTTTCATCAATCAACTGGTAAGTGAGGGAAGAGTCCCCTCACTTTGTCCTTCTCTATCCACTTTGCCTTGCTTGGATGTGTGCCCTTTAAGCCTACTCGAATATAATCAACATCACCCCTGGGTGAAGTCCTCGTCCTTCTATCTAGGATGATATCTTCCTGTAACTCATCCAAGTACTCAGGTGCAAACTCATCAACTGAAGGTATTGAAACTTCCTCATCCTGATCCATGATCATGGGAGGCTCAAAAAGTTTCAACTTCTCTACGTTCACAACTCAGTAAATCTGCATATACGGTGGAAAATCTAAACGAAAAGCATTAGTGTCGCTTTTCTCCAAGATAGTGAAGGGTCCATATCGGATGGGCTTGAGATTATTTCCTTCACCCTTCAATCGTTCCTTGTTGATATGAAGCCATACCTAGTATCCAACCTGGAACAGATGATCAACCCTGTGCTTGTCATGCCAAGCCTTATACTGTGCTTTACTTTTCTCCAACTATTCCCTGACTGCCTGGTGTATCTGCTAGATCCTCTGGATGAACTTGTGGGATATGTCCTCTGTTCATTCTTCATTAACATCGGCATCTCTCCCATACATCAATTCCAAAGGAACCTTGGGTAGGTACCCAAAACATGTCTCAAAAGGTGAACTATGAGTGGATGAATGTAAAGCTCAGTTATAAGTATGTTGTACATAGGGTATCTATTCATCCCATAACTTAGGATGCTTGTTGCAGTAGCCTCGAAGAAAAAGTACCACTAGTGTTTTTACCACTTCTATCTGTTTGTCGGTCTATGGATGAAAAGCAGTGCTCCTCTTCAATTTGGTGTCCAACATTCTCTACAAGATAGTCCAAAATTCCCCAAGGAATCGAGTATCTCGATCCGAGACAATGGACGTGGGTAACCCAAAGTGAACCCAAACATACTAAAAGAAGAGATTAGCGATCTGCTCAGCAATGATCTACTTTTTATATGGCATCAAGATACACATCTTCCTAAACCTATCCACTACAACATACAAATATTCATGACCCCCTTTGGTCATTGGTAAACCTCGTACAAAATCCATGGATGGGATGGAACAGGAAGTGGTGAGTATAGCCCCAATTTTCTATTAGTGGGATTACA
>SNQJ01S0004680.1:272688-304513 GCA_010110895.2 Picea sitchensis | reverse complement strand
TTTATTGAAAGGCCTTATTAATATTGACCTTTATTACATATGAATACATTGATCTACCTATGTGCGGGTTAGGACCTTAACACTGGGCCTAATGACCCCTTGATCCAATAATCCATGTACCTGGTTCTTGATCTCTGTCATCTCCACAACTGACATCATGTACATACCCACATTAGGAAGAGGAGAATCATGTTGAAGATGTATCTCATGCTGGATTTCCCTCTTAGGAGGTAATCCATATGGTTCCGGAAAAATATCATCATACTTAGAAACAATATCAATTAATTCATTTTTATGAGATGGATCACACCCTTGGAAAGAGTTGGATGTCCCGACATATTTCTCTTTGACGACCATGAGTACATATCTCTTATTAGTGGTTATGAGTCTTTTTATTTGTCCTTCACTAACAAGTGTCGTATTTACCCTCATGATGTGAGCTCTAACAATATATTCCACTCCCCCTTTAGTAAGGTGGTATTTGTTCTCATGACGAAAGAAGATTTTTTTTCTATCATAAAGATAAGGACTTCCCAACACTATGCCACATATATCAAGTGGTACAACATCCAAATCCACTTCATCAATCAAATTTGAAGCAATAGAAAATTTGATCCTACATTGTTTGGTGACATTAATTTTTTCTTTATCACATACCCAACCAATAGGATAAGGCTTTGGATGTGGTTTCGTTACAATGCCCATATTCTTGACAAGTGCTTCAGATAATAAGTTTACTTGGAAACTCGGATCAAATAATATATCTATCTTAGTATGTTGAGATGCAACTCGTATATGAAATAACTCATTCCTCTTTCGTTCATCAACATGAGATTCATCACAGGAACTTGAACTAGCATGAAGAGAATATTTGCCTTGTACTCCAGCTGCTATATCTTTCCTTCATCTCCTAATTCAGAACCAAGATCTTACTGCATTGTAGCAACGATCTTTGTCTTTCCCTTTCCATCGAAATATTTTGGTTTATTTTCTGGATGCAGTTTCCAATAGTGTTCTTCATCGTGACTTCCCTTCTTGCAATGAGTACAATATGGTTTTCCTCCTTCTCTCGTGACTGTAGCAGTCTTCTTGTCCTTCCTTTTGAACTTCTTGAAAGTATTTTGTGGGAAATTGGAAGGTTTCTTTGTGGGATCTTCTTGAACATGTTCCCCCCTATTCTCAAGGTGAGTAGCTTGCACACAAACTTCGTCAATACTAGTGGGGTTAAACAAGAGTAAAGTATGATGAATATAATTTTGAAGTGTGCCAATATACTTCATTAAAGTTTCATAAGAATCCAAAGGAATGTTCAATCCAAGAGCTTTCTTCCTAAATTCTTCTGTGAAACTATGTACAATCTGACCTTTACTCTATCTCAAAATTTTCCATTCCATCATTGCTTTATGTAAATACCCTAATGGATAGAACAACTTCCTTATCTCTGATTTAAATTTTAACCATGAGGAAAGAAGATTACCACACTCACTTATGTCCTGTAGCTTGCTCTCCCACCATACGAGAGTGGTGCCTTCCAACTGAAGAGAAGACAACTGCACTTTAACTTCCTCTTCATTAATATGTTGAACACGACAATATACTTCAACTTGTCGGATCTAATTATCTAGTTTTTCAGGATTAACATCTCCATTAAACATAGGTAAATCAAACTTTACATCAAGCTTTAATAATGGTTTCTTAAAAGATTATTTATGTATAGAATGCTGAGAGTGATGAAAATGCTCAGAGAAAGAAGAACTAGAACTTGAAGGTGAAGATGGAGGCTCAGGAGGGTCTCCTCTAGCACGTTGGTTTACCGAAGCATCATCATCTGCATGCGCTTCATTTTTATTCCCTTTCTTCTTCATCCTCTTCTCGTAATCTCCATACATTTGTTCGACTATTTTTTACATGCGATAAAATACCATGTGAAAGTTTTTCTCATGTTCATCATGCTTGTCCTCTTTTTCCATCTTCTTCCTTCAGGATGCACAACCAACTTCAGGATTGAAAGTCTTAAGAATTCCTTCACCCTGCTTATTCTTGGCCCTAGTAAGCATTCATTCTCAAAAATTCAAGTCAAATACGACTTCTCCGATACCAACATGATTCAGGATCTCTTCGTCATGTGACTTATTAAAGAATTACATAAAATGAGCATAAACTAAAGTACACCATAAATAAGGAAAATCTCAAAAGGAAAGAGACATAAGCATGCAATATGAACACAAACAACTTGATAACAAAGTTCATCCTTGATGGAATATGTCTCCAGGTCCTGCTCTCAAATGGGTAGGTATTTTTATTAACTCCACAAAATAATTGGGCAAAATACATAAGTATACTTCATTCTAGAGTTAAGCTACAAAAGCTTTGCTCAGATCAGAAAACTAACATCACCACTACGTTCGCGGCATCGAATTACCTAAAAGTGACTATCTCCACACCTCGATCTGAGTCTGGCACTTTTAGGCCCAAGAGACACCCCTGCCTCAGTTGTTGTGCCACTGTCTCTATAATAAATGACTGGATTTCTCGAAATCTGTGCCAATTGTAAAAAATTGTGCCTAGTCTCGAAAATCATGCCCTAGTCTCCTCCTCTGTCTCAAAAAATGGCGGAGGTCCCTTCTTATACAAAATTGTGGCGGTTATGCTGGCACGCCGGTTAGTGGAGCTATACTTAGAGAGTTGGTTGGCGGAGGTCCCGGGATCGAATCCCGTGGACTCCTCTATTGGCATGTGGTTTCAACAGTTTTGGCAGAAATTTTGGTGGACTCGCTAAATATGATAGACGACCAATAGAATGGCGGATGGTTTGGAATGTGCTGCCAAATACGACGGAACCACCCCAGATTTGGCGGCCCCTTTAATATTTTTTTTTTCAATTTCTGATCACGGGTCGTCATTGTGCATTTCGGGGGTACCATGTGGCGCCCTCCGATTGGGCCATGTGACATCCAATAATTGACCCACTTGGCTGCTGACGCCACCTCCATATAGGACACCTCCACGAAACCTTCGTATTGAACATGTGGTGGTTGGTGCCACATGGCATCACCTAGGGTTGCCACAAGGCACTTTTTTACTAGTCCATGTGGAGCCCTGAAAATCCATTTAGCAGGTGACACATGGCAGCCTTTGGTGCTTCCACATGGCATGATGTCATGCCGACATCATCATGACACATGTTTCCCTCTGTGCTGGCCATGTAAGCTATACGAATGATGATGTCATCCGTACTGATGTTGATGTCAGCAGTATAGATGATGACTCATCCCTGTTGACTGGGCTAGGTTGACCAAAACTTTTACCGTGAATATATTTTGATCCGTAACTTTGTTTGACAAGTCATTTGTGTCGTTAGAAAGATTGCCACGTGCTCTTCGCGATCATGCCATTTTCACTAAGTTTTGGGAACTTTGAATGTTTTCCCTTTCTCTGTCTTCTAAATCCATTATGAGTGTCCTAAGTTGCCTCTCTGCATTTTGAGTTGTTCTTATCTTTTTCTGGATCATTTTTGGATCATTCAGGGATTCAACCCTAGGAAGCACCAACTCCCTTGTTTTAGGGAACCAACCCTAGGAATCACCAACTCCCCTGTTTAGGGATACAACCCTAGGAAGCATCAACTTCCTATCTTCAAATTTTAATCATTAAAGGACATTAGTTCTTCCTTGCTCCACCCTTCCACGCTCACTACATAAGTATCTTCAACTTTTTTCCTTGGACTCTATACTTGTTTATAATCTTCTGATGTAGACCACAAATACACTTTCCTTTCACCTTGTTTTTCTTCTTATATACTTTCCAAAAGGTATAAGGTTGAACCATTCTGTCTTTTAGTAATGAAAAATTGCACCCCGTTCATTTAATTAACACCAATGGTGATTCCATTAATTGATTTTCATACACACAATTAGACATTGATTTTGTACGACGATTCTTGAATGATGGAAAGGAATTTTACAATTCTACGACATGGGTTTTGTGCAGAACATGCCCAATTATCCAACACACGAGAGGTTTCCACAGAACATGTTCGAGGTGGTCAATACAGATGGTTCTTTGAAAGAAAATTTCCCATATTTTTTCTTTCGTCGTCGAATGCGAGATCGACTTCAATACATTTTACCTTTTCATGAATGTCTAAATCGACCTCCACATATCTCCTTTGTTGGTGACTATTTAAACTAAACTTGTAAACATTTTACTTGATGGTGGATATTAAAATCAATTCTCTCTCAGCTGCTAATCACTAAAGATTCGACTTTCTCTTCACCCTTTTTTGTATTTGCTTCCTCGTTCGACTGACAAACATTTTTTTGGTTGAATCAACTAGGAGAAATTTTGACTTGAGTATTTTGATTCTGGTCAACCCAACTTGCTTCAGGCTTGATCAAACTTGTATTTCCCAATTTAAGTTTTCTTCGACTTCGACCTTTAGGTTACTTCTTTCTTGGACCGACTCGACTTAGAAGAAAACCGACTTGTGTAATTCAACTTTGGTTGTCCTGACTTGCTTCGATTTCGACTTCGATCTTCGACTTCTTCGATTTCAAGTTCTTATACTTATTCGATTTCAACATTTGACTTCTTCTACTAATATGACTTTGACCTTTGACTTCTTCGACCTCTTCGATTTCAACCTTCAATTTTGACCGTCGATTTCTTTGACTTCGACTTTCGACTTTTTCAACTTCAACTTCTTACTAAGATGTTTATACCAGACTTCTTGATATCTACTACATTTTATTGAAGCACTTGACTTTGATCTGTTCTCCTTTCATTTAGATAGTCGTCTTGACCCATTTAATTGTTTCGACTCAACTTAGGGTTTGAATGGTTAAGACAATTGTTTCTGACTCGACTTAAGGCTTGATTGGTCGAGACTTTTCTTGTTGAGACTTTTATACCAGACTTATTGACATCTACTTGATTCTTTTTGCATCAATTCCAATACCAAATCCATGCCCAACATTGACCATATTGGTCCTCTTTGTCATCAATGCCAACCCCATAATACTAGGTCCAACATTCTCCCCCTTTGGCATTGATGGCAACAAAGTAAAACTCTCTATTTTAATCGAGTTTTTATTGCTTACCCCCCCCCTTTGACGGCAATGACAGAAGATATATTTATTTTCTCTCTTTGAGGCGATGATCCCCCTGAGGTGGTGTTCCCTATGTCCATGTGTTTCTTTATTCTGAGGCGATTACTCCTAATTTCTGCCTAAGATTTTCAAAGGTGCCTCTTGGTAGAGGTTTTATAAAGATGTATGTTATTTGTTCTTTTGTGTCTGCATATTCTAATTTCACCACTTTTTGAGTAGCTTGATATTTTAAGAAGTGATATTTGATTGGGATGTGTTTGTTTTTAGAATGAATTACAGGATTTTTAGAGATATTTATGGCACTAGTGTTATCGTAGTTAATAGTAACAGAATGATCATATCTTACTTGTAAATCTTCTAATGTTTGCTTCATCAAATGAACTTGTGTGTAGCAAGATGCAACAACAATGTATTTTTCCTCTACTATAGACAGTGATGTGGATGTTTGTTTCTTACTTATCCATGCTACCAAGAATTCTCTTAGAAAAAATGCTCCTCCACTGGTGTTTTTCCTATCATCTATACTACCATCCCAATTTGCATTAGTGTATGTAGTTAGATTGAAGTATTTATCTTTTGGATATGATAATCCAAGTTCTAAGGTTCCTTTAAGATATTTGAATATCGTCTTTAGTTATTTTAAGTGAGTTTCTTTAGGTGCAGATTGAAATCTCCCCATGATTCCTACAACCCGCATGATGTCAGGTCTTGTTGTTGTTGAATAGAGAAGAATTCCAACCATTGATCTGTACAGAGTTTGATCCACTTTTGTTGAGTCATATTCTAGGCTTAGTTTACATCTAGTGACCATGGTAGTACTCATAGTTTTATTGTCTTCCATTTGGAATTTATTTAACATTTCCTTTATATATTTTTCTTGGGAAATGAATATTCCTTTTTATGTTTGAGTTACTTGTAAACCTAAGAAGAAGGATAGTTCTCCCAACATAGACATTTCAAATTCTTCTTGAATTTTGGTTGCAAAATTTCTTCTTAGTATAGTAAGATTACTTCCAAATATGATGTCATCTACATATACCACCACAATAATCATTTTTTGATCCTCAATTTTGATTTATAAGTTGTTGTCATTAGTCCCTCTCTTATATCCTTGTTTTTGCGGGTACTGATCAAGCCTTGAGAACCATGCTCTGGGGGTTTGTTTAAGAACATACATGTCCTTTTTTGACTTGCACACATAGTCCTGATTTTCTATTAACATGCATCCTTCTTGTTTCTCAACATAGTGTTCCATTAAGGAATGTTAACTTGAAATCCATTCGATAGATTTTGAAATTTCTGAAGCATGCAAATTCCAGGAACATTTTGATGGCCTCAAGTCTTTCTACTGGAGAAAAAGTATCTTCAAAATCAATACCTTCCACTTGGGCATATCCCTTGCATACTAATATGGATTTTTTCTTTATGATCTGCCAATTTTCATTGAATTTGTTCTTAAATATCCACTTAGTTCCCACCACATTCTTGTCCTTGGGTCTTGGAACTAGTTCCCAAGTCTGGTTCTTCTCTATTTAGTATAGTTCTTCATCCATTGGTTTTATCCAATATTTACTTTTTTGGATTCTTTAAATGACTTAGGTTCTATCAGGGATAACATTGCTTGTTCTGACTCAAATGTGAGTTTCCTTGTTGTTTCCACTCCTACATTTACATCTCCAGTAATTTGACTTTCAGGATGATTCTTTTGAACCCTTTTTTATGGGGATTTTGGCAAGGGTGTTTCTTCATCATCTTCATCATTAGTGTGGGGTTGATTTTCTTGAGGTTCTTCATCAACTTCTTCATTCTGATATTCTCCATCACTTTTATCATCATATGTTGATATGTTCTGGGGTATGACTTGTCTTAACTTTAAATCATCTATCTTTACATTGGCACTTTCCACCATTTTAGATAGTCTTAGGTTATAATATCTATAAGCCTTTTTGTTAGGCGAATATCCTAGAAATATGCCTTCATCTAATCTTGGGGCAAATTTCCCTAGTTTATCCTCATCATTTTTTATGTAACACTTAGTTCCAAAGACTCTGAAGTATTTCACCGATGTTGGCCTACCAAACCATAGTTCATAATGTGTTTTGTCATGGTTAGGTCTCAATTGTTCTCGATTGAGTATGTGAACTACTGTGTATATTGCATATCTCCAAAACTTATCTGGAAGTTTGGCTTCATTCAACATGGTTCTTGCAACTTCTTGGACAATTCTATTCTTCCTTTCAACCACTCCATTCTATTGAGGAGTCCTGGGAGCTGAAAATTGTCTTTTGATTCCATGATCGTCACAAAGCTTAATGAACTATTTAGAGGTGAATTCTCCTCCATTGTTTGATCTTAGACATTTAATTTTGAGATTTGTTTCATTTTCTACAAAGGCTTTGTCTGCCTTAAATTTTTCAAAGGCTTCTGATTTATCCTTTAGAAAGTATACCCATGTCATTCTTGTGTAGTCATCAATGACCAACATAAAGTAATGTTCTCCATGTATACATTTAGTTCTAGTAGGACCACCTAGGTCAGTGTGAATAATCTCTAAGGGTCTTGATGAAGAATTCTCTTTTGTATTGAACCTAACTTTTGTCTACTTCCCTATTTGAAAATGTTTACAAATATGATTTGAAGGCTTTATAATCTTTGGAAGATCCTGAACTTCCTCCTTATTATATTTTATCAAGTTTTAAAAGCTTATATATCCCAACCTTCTATTCCATATCCAAGTTTCAAATTCTTGACCTAAACAACATTTTTCTTCTCCTTCCATGTCAAGGATGTACACATTGCAGGATGTTCTTGGTGAAACTGCCACTAGTTTCCCTGTATCTTCTCTTCTTATCTCACATTTATGAGAATCAAAGGTAAGTATGTGACCTTGATCACATGTTTGACTTACACTTAGGATATTAGGCTTAATATTTTCTACTAAAAGTACATTTTCTTCTTTGGCCTTATTATTCCCTAGGCTAATAATGCCTTTTCCAAGTATCTTGGCTGACACATTATCTCCAAAGGTGACTTTTCCTTTTTATTTCTTCGTTAACTTGAGAAATTTTCTTTGATCACCAGTCATGTGTTTAGTACATCCACTATCTATATACCACTGACATCCTTTGTTTTTGGCTTACAGGGCTACTTTACACTCTGTTTTCTCTACTTGATTTTTCTTTCATACTCTTTTATTGTTGGGAATACTTATCTCTTTGACATGCTTTGACAATCTACATTCATTGGCTTCATGTCCATAGTTATTACATTTGAGGCATTCCATATTGTAATCTTGTAATGGAGAGAACAAATTATAGTTTCTTTTATCTATATTTCTTCTAACTTCTTTGGACATTTTTTGGATTGTTCCTTCTATAGGATTTACAATGTACTGCTTTGTGTCCAAAATTATTGCAGGTATAACAATATCCAAGGAAGATATACTAATATTTGTTAGAGGGATTTCTTCTGGTGATTGTATTCTTCTTGTCATATTTTTCTTTAGTAGGGGGTGTTGATTTCTATTTATTTGGGACAGTCTCCAATGACATCATCCTTGCCTTATTATCTTATCTTCTTAAGGGGATTTTAAGAGCATCTTCATAACTGATTGGTATTTTGACAAATCCTTGTGATGTAGAAGTTGAGTCTTGGGTGTATCCCAAACCGGTCTTGTTGTTTGGTGACCTATGACTACTGAGAATTTCATCCAAGATATTTGAACTATTTTCAAATTTTGATCCCTTCTTTTCTTTCTCAAGTTCACCTTTTAGCAGCTCAATCTCAAATTCTAGCTTCTCACGTACTTTTTCTCTATCATTGAGTTGTTTTAAAATGACTTCTTCAATTCTTTTATCTTCTAGGAGTTGGGACGTCAAATCACTGATGATTTGTTCTAATTCTTTGATGGTTCTTTATGCATATATTTCTCTTGATTGGTGTGATACTTCAAACTCTTGAAGTTATTCCCTCAATAACTTGTTCTTCTTTTTTTACTTTCTTATTTCCTCCAGAGAACTAATCAATTATGCTTCTAGGTCTACTTCTCCTCAAATTCAGAGTTTTCTTCATCATCTACATCATTATTTCGAGTGTTCATTCCCATAAATAGAAGTTATGAATCTTCATCTTCACTTTCTTGAGAAGAGATGTTGTCCTCTTTAGTGTAGAGATTCTTCTTTTGTTTGTAGTATTTATTTTTGTTATTTTTCTTACCCTTCTTATGTTCTTTATGATTGTGAATTTCTTCATCATCACTATCCTCCTGCTTGGGATATGGACATTTGTTAGCAAAATGTCCAACTTTTCCACAGTTGAAGCATATCAGAGGAAACTTCCCCTTGTGTTTACCAGTCCCTTTCTTGAGTTTCTTCATAAAGTTAGATACTTCTTCATTAGATATCTCTAATCAATCTTCATTAGGTACTTGCTCCTGCTTCTTCCTTGATTTTGATGCCTTGAAGGTTGTTTCTCCTTTTGTTGGTTTTTCTTGTCCTATTCTCATCTCATATGTTGTGAGGATCCCATGTAGTTCATCCACTGTGAGCTTAACAAGATCTGGTCTATCTTCAAGGGTAGAAATTTTGGCATCATACCTCATAGGTAATGATCTCAAGATATTTTGGACAAATGTTTTGTCTTTGATTTCTTCTCCTAATGCTCAGATTGAATTGACAATCTTATCAACTCTTTGAAGATATTCAGCTATGTTTTCTTCCTCCTTCATTTCAAATTTTCAAAATGAGTTCTATAGGTTTTCAGTTTTTCTTCCTTGACTTTGTTGTCTCCTTCATATATGACCTTCAATTTGTCCCATATATATTTTGCTGACTTACAATGAATTTTCTTTACAAATATATGATTGATTAATCCTCCTAGAATAGCATTGAATTCTCTTAAATTGTCATTTCATAACTTCTTTGCAGTAGTATCAATAGGTGGGGTAGATGGTGCAATATAAACACTTTCAACAGCTTGCAAAACATCACATCCAAGGTCCATGAGATAAATTTTCATTCTCACACTCCATAATGCATAATAATTCCCTTTGAACATAGGTTCTTTGTTGGAAGACATTCCCTCTTATTGATCCATTTCTTCATAATCTACCTTCTAGTTGTTATGCTATGCAGAAGGCACCTGCTCTAATACCAATTGTTGGAAACTTGGTCAATACTGAGAGGGGGGGGTGAATCAATACTAGTTAATTATTTAAACTTTTAATAATTTTAACTTATTAACAACAATTGATCAACAACAGTAAAATTGAATATAAAATCAATATAATAATACAAGTTACAGTAATGATTGGGAGACACCAATCTCCTTGTTCATGTCTTCAACTCTAGGAAGCACCAACTCCCTTGTTTTAGGGCACCAACCCTAGGAAAAACTAACTCTCTTGTTTAGGGCACCAACCCTGGAAGCATCAACTTCCTGTCTTCAAACTTTAATCAGTAAAGGACGTTAGTCCTTCCTTGCTCCACCCTTCCACCCTCACTTCATAAGTATCTTTGACTTTCTTCCTTGGACTCTGTACTTGTTTCTGATCTTATGATGTAGACCACATAGAGACTTTACTTTCACCTTGTTTTCTTCTTGTAATGCCCAAATATTTCTAAGCATCATTTATTTTAATTAGCAATATATTAAGACAACTGAGATAATAACTTCCTAGCATAATATTGATTTGAATAACAGATACCTCAATGACTTAGATTTATCAACAAATACTGAATTCATGGCAGAAAGAAATAATTACATAACTTGACAAATACCTGGTTCTGATGCTAATTCCTGTTGCCCTTGTTACCTTGCTGCCTTGCTACATAGTCCCGTCCTATCACAGACACAGAAAATAACTGCCCAAAACTAATGTCCACCCTGCCAACTAGGAAAACGACCTAGCTCCAGGATATCTACAGATATCCTGGCCCCAGTGCCTAAAACCTCTAGCAACTCGGTGCCTCCCTGATCAGTATGTCACAACTAGTAAATCTCGTGCCTCAATCTGAGCACCCATGTCACAGCAAAGCTCTCGGCTTTCTGCAGATAACAAAACAACAGTCCGCAGCATCCATTCCTTCCTCCTGCCGAATGGTGCGCACATCCCCCTCTTTCCCCCCCTTATTCCTCCCGACCAACTCACGCACTTACTCCACAACCACCCTCCATCCCCCATCCTTCGTCATGAATTAATGTTTTATCTCCTCGAGATTCATGGCCTTCCCTCTCTGCATACGCCACCATTTTATATCATTTTCATTGATCCTTTTTAAATTATACTTCTCAGGTCATTAAATGTGGTCTGTAGTTAGAGTATTACTTAGTTAATCACAATCATTTTCTTTTAATTAATTTTGATTTATAATCTTTAATCATTTATTTAATTAGGGTCGTTACATACACCCACCCTTCAAGAAACTTCGTCCCGAAGTTAAGGTATCTGGTGTTACAAATGAAAAGGGCATGGTTCATACATTCACAGCAAGTAACTGACAATATCAGTAAGTAAATCAAGAAGTCCATACATACTAATGTATATGTACAAGGAATACATGTGTAGCTAGTACATGCAAACCTCGTTCATGTACTAATAATCAAACTGTCATTCTTTAATAATTTATGTATGCATTCAATCCAGTCAGCAAAACTAGTCTTTCATAGAAGACAACGATCATCAATTGTTTAAGAATTTATTTAATCTCAATTATCCGGTTCAATAATTTATTTTAAACAACTGTGGTTTAATTACATCATAAGGAATATTCATATATACACATTTTTCTTCATCAACTCCCACCACCTGACAGACCCTCCATAAAGTCTCAACTATCTACTCATCCTTCTTCCTTCTAACCTACTTCATCCCATCCTATCCGGAGTCCCTCTGCTAGACTATCTTGGAGGCGTCGGCTATCGCGACTAACTCCAAAGCTAAATTTCGTGGAGTGGAAGTGTCTCTCACTCGATCAAGCTTCCTAGCGGGCAAGCGGCAGTCATCATCCACCACGATACAGAGGCGTGACTATGCAGATCCCATGACTTCGGGTTTCGTAGGATACACGGTGGAAATGCCTCCACCCCTCAACTATACCGGAGGTCAACGCACCTACAATGGAACCTGCGGGGGGCACCGATGTGTTGCTAGGAGTTTGTCATCGTTTATTTGGTTTTGGGCAGATGTTGGTACCAAAATCGTACAATAATCTATGTATCATGTAGTATTCAAATCGATATAATTTCAACAACCATTATTCATACCATAATGTTTCCGGTCCCGATTGGTCCCGTATCCACTTTCATCATCATTATGTAATTGCATACTTTCATCATTTTTAATTTGGTATCCCTGTACTGATTAATTAACATCAAAGTTTTCCTAATTGAATTAGATTTCACAATCCCATGAATTCATGCTTTTACACATTCACCGTTATCATCTGCAAAATAGGTTTCATCATTGTCCAACATCATTCTAATGGTATTTAAGCATTCAACAATTTCTCTTTCTCACAATATGTCTCATCATATGCTTCATCATTAATATGTTTAAACATTCATAAGTTCACATTCACAAAAATAGATCATTATTGCATGCATCATCATCCAACAACATCTAAAAGTTCATAGGTTCATATCCACATAAAGTTCATAAATTTTATGGTTTATGAATTAATATCTCTTAATAGTTTCACGGTGACTAGAAAATAGAAATTATGAGCCTGCAATCACGGTTGTCTAAGTCAAGGTGGTGTTACCTTGCCCACCTTCGATAAACATGTTCTCGAAATTGGTCAAAATAGTGATAGATAGTCTCACCGTAGTAGTGTCGCCGGCGTCCTCCCAAATGTGCATTGATCTTGGACTATACTTGTCCCGTTGGGCCTTAACTTGGTCTACCAAGCGGTTTCCATTCAGGACTCTGGTCCCAATATGCGTAGCAGTTCGGTGATGGGGACTTTCCCACATCGATACGCAATTCTTTCCAGACACAGGTTTATGTGATTCATCGTAACCGTAATAAAACGGTCTATGAAATACATTGAGTTTTATCTGAAAGTGGGGTGGCGATGCAGAGGCGATGGCGATGGATCCAACTTTCTCTTGGACCCTAAATGGCCCTATAAACCGAGGTGTGGCTTTGTCCCTTTTCGAACCGTATGGTGCTCTTAGTAGGCGGTCCGGATAGAGACTTGGTCTCCTACTTCATAACTCTAGTCGGTCCTATGTGCATCCGCAAAACTTTTCTTATCACGGTAGCTGCTTTAATCCTCTGCCCTATCCCGAATTACATGTTCCTCCATTTCTTGAACAATTAAAGCTATGTTACTCGTCTTCTAGTCTATCCAAACTCAATGGCGTTACATGGCCTCCCATACAAAGCCATTAAGGCGACATTCTAATGGAACTATGATATTTGTGTAGGCAAACTCTACCAAGGTAGATGCGCCTCCACTTGGGTTTGATTATCCATTACATACATCCTAAGCATGTCCCCCAGCGGCTTGATTTACTCTCTCGGTTGCCCATCTGTTTCCCGGGATGATAGTACGTGCTGAAGTTCAATTGAGTCCCCAATGTTATTTGTAAACTTGTCCAAAACCTAGATTTGAATCTGGAGTCCCCTATCGAAATAATCTTCTTGGGTATCCATACCAAACCGGACAACAGCTTATGAACACTTGTGCCACATCCGCAACATCGTAAGTGTCTCTAATAGGAATGAAATGAGCACTCTTTGTCGACTTGTCCACTATCACCAAGGAGAAATGGCATTGTGTCTATGAGATAATGAGTGGCGATCCCTACAACAAAATCCATGAGATAACTACTTGGACATAGGGACATCATAAGATTGTAGGAGACCTGCTTAGGGTGATAGTGTTGACTTTCACACGATTGACACTCCTGGGCATTTGGCTGACGAAGCGGACTACATCACACTTCGTACGCCCCGAAGAGCTTCTTGTATGCATACATCTTCTTCACACTTTCGGATGTACTTGCACAATGAAGTGATCTATGGGCTTCCTTTAGTATGATGCTTGGAATATCCCCATTCTCAGGGATATACATCCTTCCTCGATATCTTAACAAAGAAATCCATCTATTTCTAGATTATATCCCTCATACCTTGGATCTATCTGCCTCCCGCTATGGGGGTTTGAAGTAACCTTTAAAAAACCAACTGTCTCCTAGTAGTGGGTGCCAACACACTGTTCCCTCGGACCCAACCTTTAAGGTCCGCAGGAGAGAATCACATTGGTCTCCTACTCAAGGCATCTGCGACCATTTTCCTTTCCCTTTATGTATGAAATTATAAAATCATACTCACTAATGAATTCACTCCAGTACCTCGCCTAGCATTCCAGTCTCTTTGGGTGAAGAGATATTTTAAACTCGATGAGTGGATTTGAGTTCGAAGTTTCCCAGATAAGGTAGTGCCTCCAAAGTTTTGGAGCCAGCATTACAGCTGCTAAATCTAAATCATGAGGTCATTATGACTCTTAGGTGCTTTCATTGTCTTCGTTGGCATAAGCTATCACTCCTCCATCACGCATTAGCACGGCCCCAACCCTTGTTTGAGGCATCCAGATTATTGAGGCAGATTGAAGTCCTTTTCCGTATCCAGACACTTTCGTGTGGTGGTGCACTAGTTAGTAACCTCGCAAGCTCGGTAGTCGCTATCACATTCTATCCATTCATGCCGGCCGCTGCGGCTTACCAGTGGTGATGAGTTTTGCTGCGAGAATCCTTCCACAAATCTCGTGTAGCTTGCTAGCCCATGAAGCTTCTCACCTCATGTGCATTCTTGAGCGGCCGACCGCCAATGGCCCTTACCTTTCTGGGTCCACAGAGATTCACTATTGCGAAATGGTGTGACCTAGTGGATTTCCATGCGGAAGGAAGGAACGCCAACCGACTTCCAGCCACAATTTGTTCTCTCTAAGGTAGAACAATACTATTGATAAGTGTTCCTCATGTTTCTTTCATTCTTGGAATATGGTATGTCATCTAGAAAACTTGTACAAATCGATCTAATGCCAGAATGTAGTTCAGGACTCATGAATCTGGCGAGATTGCATTGGTCAATCGAAGATACTACAACAAACTTCGTATTAATGTCAAGCCCAGAGTTCGAAGGAATGGAGTTTGGGATATCGCCTTCCTTAATCCTTGGTGAGCGATATCCAAATGCGCCAAATCGATCTTTGCAGGAATCTGGTACACTCCTTTCATCGATCGAAGAGATCATCTATTAGGTGGCATTGGGTACCTATTTTCACCCGTATACAGTTCAAATCCACTGTGGTCTATACACAATGCGTGGATCCGTCCTTCTTCTTTTACCAAAATTAGGTCGCCCCAAGGTGGAATAGCTGGGCCTTACTAACCCTAAGTCTGTGCTCCAGCTGTTGCATTTTAATCCTACCAGTTCCGATATTTGTCATCCAATCACGGAGTCTTGGATGGTTCACCGGTTTTAGCTCAATGGTAAAATCAAGCTCCCTCTCGGGGTGTCCGGGGTAATTTATTTGGAAAAACATCACGGGAAATTAGAAGCGGTGCGGAGATGCGGTCAATGAGGTCCCTTCCGCTTTTCATTCAGCTTCCACTACGCCAAAGTGCGACACCTTGCCCTCGTAGCTTGACTTTCATAGTTGATATAAAAGCGTATTGTACTTCTCTGTACCACGGATCTCTGGTTTCCTTCGCCGTTTACACAAAGCACACCCTCTTTGCGAAACAATCTACTAAAAGGCTCGATGGGCATGTAATCCATTTAATGAGTGGGTCATAAGTCCCCAGGCGGTGGCATTATACCTTCAACTGGTAGTGCACTCCTAGGTCTACCATACAATTATCAACCGGGTCCCTGACTTGTTTTTCTCCAGAAGCCGACGACTTGTTTAAAGTCGCGCCGTGCTTTCGTGAAATTTGCCATTACTCTTTTTCTAATGCATATTGTGAAATGAAACTATTTGTAGCTCCAGAATCAAACAAAATTTTAATATTAATATGATTTAGCGTACCTGTCGACTCCACTACGGTGGATTGATGTTGACTGGCGGTTGTTAACGTTGCATAAATCTGAAATTGAAGTTTCTACCTATTCTCCCCATTGGTGCCTTTCCTTCTCTATGCAAACCACGATTGTAACTGCGGTCCAGTTGGTAATGGGGTCCTTTGCACCTCAACAGGTAATATGAGATGGAGCAGATGCAGCGATGGGTATTTGTCCACGAAATGAGTTCCTTCCCACAGACCCGCTATTAAAACGTTCCCTGCGATTGTCATTGGATTTTGTTTACTGCTGTTGGTGATGAATGAGGCCTTGGCACTAGCTGCCATTAAAGAATTCCTGCAGTTACTGTCCTTGGTACCCCTCTGTTACCATAAGGTGGTGACCTTGAGCCCCCCTCCCCTAGAAAACGTCCTCGGAGTCTTTCCTACAAATATAGGGTGATGCGGAATAGTCGATCTTGTACCCTATTAGGACATATTGTTCTTAGCGTATGCGCTGCTTTCTACCGCCCTCTTGCTACTGAGAGCGACTTCCACATCCAGCACCATGGCTCTTATCTTTGAGGTTCAATCCATAGCCAGGCGATGCGCTATGGTTGGTGGTATCCAGCTCGTGCATATTTGATAATTCATATATTTGATCTCATATTCTTCTACTGTCTTATTCCCTTGTATTAAGGCGCCAGAAATGCCCTACATTGTTCCTCATGGTATCTTTGGTGGAGAGTATTTCGCCAGACCTCTCTCGAAAGTTCCCAAGATCATATGCGGGGTAAAGTGTAGTTGTCTTTCCAAGTTTCCCCACCAGTTCAAAGTGATGTCTCTTAACAGAAAATTTTCAATCTTATTGCCCCAGATTGGGCCATTATAATCATAAAGGCAAAACACCTTGTCATGCCTTCCAACCATGCTTCAGCGTTCCTTTGGTAGCGATCTCCGGAAACAAACTTCTGGAAGTTTGATCTTCTTTAACTCTCGTGTGATGTCTCCGGTGGAAGTTCTCCCCTTGAGTTTCTTGATGTTTCTGGATTACCGGTTCCAGGTGGTGAGGGTTCCACTTCATCCCCTGCGGGTTGGCGCCCCTTTAAAGTCGTAAACACCAGCAGTAGCGATTATGAGAGACTGGTTGACGATGGTGGTGGTGAGATGGGTGGTGTCCGGTGGTGATGAATTGTGGGTGTCCTCGGTGGTGCAGTGTCGGCGGCTCCCACTTTTTCGACCCGCCGAGTCTGGCCATGCATTGTGACTTAACGCACATCACCCCAAGGTATGCAGGTGAGTTCAGGGCGTCATGTGGTGCTACTCAAACTTAGAAAGCGAGGGGTTGGGCATAAGTTTTCTTTACTTGTCAGTAAACAAACATTACTCCATCCGGAGGGTAAACGATTTGGGTCAGGTTTAAGCATCTAACCTTGGTTTGTTCGTTCTTGCGAGGCATGGTTTCCTCGCCATGTGATTATATTTGCCTTGTGCTTTACTCATCACTAAATATCTTTAAGGTAGACTAACCTCACACTTAATTAAATAACAATTTTTTTAAAAGAATATTATTGTACTAATTTAACTTGAAAACATATTTAGAGTAAAATTATCTTGTTTTTTATATATATAAATTGGCATACTAATTAAACCTTATTTATATAAAATTAATTATACCAAATTATTTAGTTTATTTTATATTATTCCTAATAATTTATAATGTATGTAACCAAATTAGTTTTAAATGTGCACACAAAATTAGGGCACAACATGGGTACCGTTAGCACATGCAGCTTCCTCAAACTCCATCATATCTAACCTCACCATCCTACACATGTCATCTCCTTCGAACTCCCCACACGTCCTTACCCCGTCCGACTTTCTCATCCACCAGGACTCGCCTTGCAGTAGTATTTTCCCATCATAGCTCTACCTCTGCCCTGCTCAGAGGTTTCGGTCTACTTGCGTGGCTCGCATTCTGCTATCGTTAAGGCATAGCTAAGCGCTGGTTAATGTTGTATGTGCTCCATTTCGTTTCGCGAATTAGCGAGAGTGCGGGTATGGACGACGATCGAGGAACACGAGGTCGATCTCTCTAGTATTGGAATTTATCAATCCCCTGTCTATCTGGCGTTGGGAATACCTCAACTTATGGTAAAGTGCGTTGATCATGGTTTTGTACCTTCATGAAGAACGCGAGGTTATTCTAATTGAGGATTTTCACAAATCGTCCTTACGCCGTGGTAATGATGGTAAATTCCTCTTTTGAACAAATGATTTTCTTGTAATTCTCGTTAAATGCAATTTTTTTGTTCTCTTTTGGTTTATTTCCTTTGTAAACAAAAAAAATTCATTCACCTATGTAAACTTGTTGTTATATGCGGATGTATGTAGTTATATGTGTATAAAGGATCTTTCATCTTCATCAACAGAGCCAGTGTGTGCAATTTCCCTTGGAGTCAGGTCAATGCAGACCCTCGAGGTCTTCTCTATTTCTTCGATCTATACGGTACCTTTAAAGTTTATTTTAGGAATCGTTTATTTGAGCCGGTTCGTAATTCCCCCATGTCGAGAATCCTGTTAGTGTTTCCCGATTGTCGGTTCCGAATCACGGTACTTTGTGTACTAGCCCTCCGGGCTAGACACCTATCTCATATGACTGTCGTTCCATGTGACCCCAGCCCTGTCGCGCATCGGAGTTTCGGGATTTTGGACTTTCTGTTGTTGCGAGTTCCTTACCTCTCAATTCCCGATTAGTGAACTTCCAAACCTGCATTCGCCCTGCCGGATATACCTTGGTCTATATGGCAGGCATTACCAGGGCCCGTTTACCGCCAGAAAAAGCCTTCAGCCGGATTTTGGTGCTTAACTTTCCAAACCGGTCCTTTCTTCCGTTAGCCACCTTGCTGCTACGGGCTTGGTCCATATATTGTCCGCCATTGACCTTACATGTCAGCCCTATCGGGATTGAGTTTTCGTTCGCGGTATCAGCGAGCGCGTCTGATTCCGGTCAGTCTCCGTGCCACTGTGTTAACTCCGACAGATTCGGACGTAGGCCATTGCAGCAACAGTGGGTTATTCAGGACTCGTCACGTTGATTTAGCGACTTCCGTTAAAATTGATTTCGCTTCAGCCAATGAGGCTTAGAAATCGCGAACCCGTCTTTGGATCGCGGACACGTGTCCCTCCGGTCAGCGGTTATGGTGGTGTCGAATGTAACGATCGCGTTTTAGCAGGTAACACTGCCGAACTCTAG
Organism: Picea sitchensis; assembly: GCA_010110895.2. Taxonomy (NCBI): domain Eukaryota; kingdom Viridiplantae; phylum Streptophyta; class Pinopsida; order Pinales; family Pinaceae; genus Picea; species Picea sitchensis. The sequence continues at coordinate 285,142 of SNQJ01S0004680.1, read as the reverse complement.
ATATCCCGAACTCAGAGACTACAGGGATCTCACCGTAAGCCCTGGGTTGATGGGTGGGGTCTGATGCATTTGTTTTGGGGTTTTGGGACTTCGTGGACCAATCTGAGGTTCGTGTCCCGAAATCCCCGTCTGGCGTTCCAGATTTTCGATGGGTTCTTGATGGTTGCCACTGTCCCGCAGACGGTGACTCGATTATCATGGGATTTTTCCCATTGGATTTCTGGAGCTTTCAGGATCTGCGACCGCAGCGTCCCCTCAAATCGGCAGCTCGTCATGTCGGAAATGGGTTGATTCCGCTATTACCAAAGTTTATGACTCAGGAAGCCAGATATCGCAGATCTCCAGACTCTAGCGGGATCTGACCGTGTTCTTTTTGTTGGGCGGATCCTGATCCGTCGGGAAATGGAGTGGATCGTGGATTTCCCTAATACCAGCTGACTCTACATCCACGGAAATTCCAGGTGGGTAAAATCCTGAAGCCTCCCGAGAATCGCGACCGTGTCACTGCCGAGATCATGACTAGGATCAGGTTCACCGGAGTTCGAGAACTTCTGATCCCTCCCTCGTTCGGACATGAGCTAATGACTTCGATTTCCGATAACTCCTCCTATGCAGCTGGAGCTTAAACCCGTTGACTTGTCTAAGATCTAACGACTACTTGAGATTTAGGTCAGAGATCGATGATGCGGATCAGTTTCTCGCGTCTTAACGAATGACTCTTCTTTGGAATGGTGTTGTTGCAGAAACATTATGTAATGTAAAATTTCTCTTTTATGCAGCAGAAATTTATATGGGTCTATAGTTCACGAGGATTTTACATTATTTTAAAATCCATAGAAGTTTAATCACAGACAACTAGTTTCTTGTTCACCGCATAATATAAATTACTTCATTTCCTTTTAAATACGCACATGGTTCCCAATTAGGTAAGTTCGGTAAAAGTAGGCTGTTCCAAGAGTCCATAAATGTCATTGCATTTTATTTAGTAAGGTTTGTTCAGTTATCAAATTTTCCCAACTTCGGGCTTTCGACAGAAGCTTTCCTCTATATTCTCATCGATTTTTAGATGTTAATACTGCTCGTAGCCTCATTAACACGCAATGTTCAAGTAATTTCAAGTTATCACTTCTCTTTTTTATTTTTATTTTTTTAGCTTAAAACTTCGCGGTCATTTTATGGAAGCGATCAGCTTCATCTATCTAGTTCCAATCACTATTTTAAAAGGCGTTCCTTTGAATATTCAAACCGGGACTATATTATCCATTCATGATCCAGGTTAACGAGTATTTTCTAAAGTTGTTGCCTGTGATATGAGCTTATTTGCTTGGGTCATATAGAATTTCTCACGGTGTATTCCGTTATTGCATCAATCATATCGGATCAAAGCTGACGTGTTTTGTTTATAGTTTAAGCATGGTTGGAGTTAATACACTCGGTTTTATTGTAAACCGGTTTGAACTAAGGCAGCTCGATACCATATGTAACAGCCCAATATATTTCTAAGCATCATTTATTTTAATTAGCAATATATTAAGACAACTGAGATAATAACTTCATAGCATAATATTGTTTTGAATAACAGATACCTCAATGACTTAGATTTATCAACAAATACTGAATACATGGTAGAAGAAATAATTACATAACTTGACAAATGCAGTTACGATGCCATTTCGATTGCCCTTGTTGCCGCTAACGCCTTGCTACAGTCTGTCATCACCGGACAATCTTCTTAAAACTAATGTCCACCGCCAACTAGGAAGCGATAGCTCAGGGATATACTGGATATCCACGGCCCCATCTTAAAACCTCTAACAACTTCGGTGCCTCACGGTCGATTATGTCACAAGCTTGATGAAGTCACCGTGCCTGTCGAGCACCATGTCACATCAAAGCTCTGAAACTTACTTGAGATATGAAAACAACGGTCAACATCCATTCCCCTCCCTCCCTCTTAGAATGGAATTAGCATCCTCTTTCCCCCTTATTCCCTCCAGAGCCAGACTCCATACCCTCACAACCACCCTCCAAATCCCTCGTCCGCTTAGGTCGGCCAAAGTTAATGTTTTATCTCCCTCGAAGTTCGCGGCCTTCCCTCTTGCATCGCATGCCATTTTATATCTTTCATTTGATCCTTTTTAAATTGCTTCGTTCATTGATCCTTTTTAAATTATACTTCTCAGGTCATTAAATGTGGTCTGTAGTTAGAGTATTACTTAGTTAATCACAATCATTTTCTTTTAATTAATTTTGATTTATAATCTTTAATCATTTATTTAATTAGGGTCGTTACACTTCTTATGTACTTTCCAAAAGCTATAAGGTTGAACCATTATGTCTTTTAGTAATGAAACATTGCACCCCTTCATTTAATTAACACAAATGGCGATTTCATTAATTGATTTTTGTACACAAAATTAGACATTGATTTTGTACAACGATTCTAGAGTGCTGGAAACAAATTTTACGATTCTACGACATGGGTTTTGTGCAAAAATTTCCTAATTATCCAACTCATGAGACGTTTCCTCAAAACACGTGCAAGGTGTCTGATACAGATGATTCTTTGAAAGTAACTTGCCCATATAATCTTTTCGTTGTCGGATGCAAGATCGACTTCAATACATTTTACCTTTTCATGAATGTCTAAATCGACCTCCACAGATCTCCTTTGTTGGTGACTATTTAAACTCAACTTGTAAACATTTTACTTGATGGTGGATATTAAAACCAATTTTCTCTTAGTGGCTAGTCACTAAAGATTCGACTTGGTCTTCACCCTTTTTCGTATTTGCTTCCTCGTTTGATTGACAAACATATTTTTGGTTGACTCAACTAGGAGAAATTTTGACTTGAGTATTTTGATTCTAGTCCACCCAAATTGCTTCAACCTCGACCCGACTTGCATTTCCAAATTTAAGTTTTCTTCAAATTCGACCTTTAGGTTACTTATTTCTTGGACCGACTCGACTTAGAAGAAAATCAACTTGTGTAATTCAACTTTGGTCGTCCTGACTTGCTTCGATTTTGACTTCAATATTCGACTTCTTTGATTTCAACTTCTTCTACTTATTCGACTTCGAACTTCGAATTCTTCTACTTATCTGACTTCGACCTTCAACTTCTTCGACCTCTTCGATTTCAACCTTCGATTTCGACCCCAAATTTCTTTGACTTCGACTTTCGACTTTTTCAACTTCTTCGACTTCAACTTCTTACTGAGATGTTTATACCGGACTTCTTGATATCTACTACATTTTACTGAAACACTCAACTTTGATCATTTCTCCTTTCATTTAGATAGTCGTCTTGACCCATTTAATTGTTTCGACTCGACTTAGGGTTTGACTGGTCGAGACAATTGTTTTTTACTCGACTTAAGGCTTGACTGGTCGAGACTTTTCTTGCTGAGACTTTTATACCAGACTTATTGACATCTACTTGATTCTTTTTGTATCAATTCCAATACCAAATCTATGCCCAACATTGACCATATTGGTCCTCTTTGTCATCAATGTCAACCCCATAATACTAGGTCCAACAATTATGACCTAGGGGATTGATATGTTATTCTTAAACATCATTGGATTATAGAAAGGGATCCATTTGAAATCCATCAAGGAAGTGATCATAACGAAAGTGTTAAATAAGGCATTGGAATAAGTGGACTTACTCCTAGCATTGAAAAACATTGTATAGTCAATATCAAGCACGGGAATAATGGAATCACTGAAGTATATTCCAATTATGTAAGTGATAATATAATAGGTCACCCACATTGAAATTGATGCTCTCTAAACAATCCCATTAAAATATCACAAGCAAGAGAATATTCTCTAAGGGGATATGTCGTGCAACACATTGCATGCAAAGCAATCTTTAAAGGTTTACTTTGGCTTTGGTTGCAAATCAATTCCAATGTATATAAAACCATGTTGTGACCAAACACTCGATCATTGAACCTTTACTATAGCATGGAACTCAAGTTCCTCTAAGAGTACAAGTTCATTGTGGCATAGTACTCACTATTATGTAATCTTAAATTTTAATAGAAATAATTGTTTTTAAGTTTTCTAAAAATCTCTTAGTAAAGATCAATCTTATATATTCATATCTCTTGTTTCTTCATATTTCTCTAACTTATTTTTAAACTAAATTTTAATGTGGTTATTTTTTTTTTTATAAAATCATATTAAATATTGTTCTTTTCAATTTTTTAATCAAACATTTTATTTATAAAAATCTTATGAAAAAACATTCTTATGAATTGTTTTCCTTATCCACTAGCGAATTGTTAATAAAATCTAAATTTAAAAGTGATCAAATTCATATACTATAAATCTATAAATTTATAAATTGATATCATGAAATTAATATAATGTTAAAACTGACTTGTTTCTACTAAATTAAATTTGTGTAACTATTTAAACGAAAAAAAACTTTTTCCAACTCTTTTCCAGATGAACCTTAAGAACCTTTAACTTGATTCGAATAATCCAAATGGTTTATACTAAAATCCTTAATAGATTTTAGGGTTCAAGACTACCTTAGCTCACTATGGAATATAAAAAAGACATATGCTTCAATTCCCGTAATATAAAAAAAAAAAATTCTTCCCACTGTTAAAAAAGAGCATGTGCTCGATGTAAATTCCACATTCAATGATGGCACATGTTGACACATGCAGTTTGGCAATCTTGCTCACAAAATAGTTACGTAATCGTTGCCGACAAAATATTGAGAGGACAAGAGTTTTAAGATAGAAGAAACCCAATCATGAATGAGTAAAAGAGAGTTAGATAAGTAAAGTAAATTTTAATAAAAGTTGTATGGTAGTTTAGTCTCTCCGAAGTAAATTTGGAAATAGAGTGTATGGAAAAGATATATATATAGTTGTTTATATCATTTTGTTTTTCTCTTTAATTATATTTTTACTAATTTATTTTCATTTAAAAAGAAATTTAAAATTACTATTAAAAAAAATTACATATATGTCATCATACCTAATTATATGTATATCATTTTGTATTAATCTAGTATGAGTACACTTTGTATTAATGATAAGAGAAATCTTAAAAATCTGAAAATGCAATAATAATGAAATAAATGGATAGTAATAATGAGAGAACACATGATATTTTTACATTTTTTTCTTAATTTTTGATATAGAAGGTACTTATAACCAAGTTTATTGAAATATAATAATAATGAAATAAATGGATATTAATAATGAGAGAACACATGACATTTTTATATTTTTTCTTAATTTTTTATATAAAAGGTACTAGGTACTTATAACCAAGTTTATTGATTATGTAATTAATTTCGAATATTGAATTAACTGTAGGCAACAATAAGACTTAAAATATATTAATCAATTAGAAATGAGAAAAACAAATACTTGTATTATATCAAAAAATATATATTTATTTTCTTAAGTTAAACATTACACTTCACACACAAATTTAAAATACAAAGTAAATTAATGTCAAATCAATAACAAACTCATTGCTATATATTTGTTTTATTATATAAAATTGAATATAATATAATAATTTTTTTAAGTTTATCTAATAAAATTTTATATAATTTAAGTTGATTTATTAATATGATAATTATATATGCATAAATTAATTTAACATTGCTATATATTTGTTTTATTATATAAAATTGAATATAATATAATAATTTTTTTAAGTTTATCTAATAAAATTTTATATAATTTAAGTTGATTTATTAATATGATAATTATATATGCATAAATTAATTTAACATCTTCTAAAATTTCAAAATATTTTGTTCTATACAATTTTAACCACTAAAAATTTACAATTTTAATTATTATTTTAAATTTTTACCAAATTTTAAATTAAACTTATAAAAAAACAAAAAAATCTAAAAACTTAAAATGTTTGGAGTGTATCGTTCAATATATGTATATAATGAAACATTATGGATTATCTATAATAAAAAATTATGGATTATCTATAACGAAACATTATACTTTGACTTTTTATATAAACACATTTAAAAAAGTTAAAATCAAGATATAATTCAGTTTATTTTTTATATAACTTTGCTATCTTTTTATTTGTTATTGAAAATGTATACATCATAGCATCTTCAAATATTTTTATATAATTTATAAAGAAAAAGCATATTCTTAATGATTAAATTTTTGAAAAATATTAAAATAAAATATATCTAATGAAAAATATTGAGAAATTATAAAGAAAAAGGACGATATCATTGTCTAAATTAGAAAACATAGCATCATTACGAATTTACAACAATTTCCTTTTCCAAGACAACGTGTCACTTCGCTATTTTACACATGCGTGTCCTAAGTACGTAAACATCTCGCCGCCAAACATTTATTGTCATTACGTGCATATCAGATTACAGTGAACATTGTATTTGACTAAATACAAATTTCAATTTCCGGACGAGGTATTCGAATCTTTTTACGTGTATTTTTCTGATAAGTTTTGTTACAAATTTGGTCAGAAATTTCGAAATTCAAAAATTGGTTAAAATAAGATATTTTTGGTCTGAGAAGTTGAATAGATTTAAACATTGAAAAACAAGATTTAAACATTGTGAAAGTCGCCAACTATTGTATTACTGGAATTCCTATAATTCCTGCAAAAAAGTCAAAAACTAACATTTAGATTACTCCTCTTCAAAACATATATTCAGTCGTCTAGAGAAGTGATCTTTTAATCCTCAGCACCATCCTGCGAGCCTCACAACGACGGTATCGTGGAGAGGTATTGAATCTTGCTATACACATTACTCCGTCGTTTCGTTTTTCTTCCTTGCCATTAATGGATTCCAGATGACCCAGGATCGATTCTCATGTGCTAATTGGCTTTTGTTTGGTCCGGTGGACAACAGTGTTCAGGCCATGTAAGATGAGAATAGTTTTTGTTTGTTCTTTTATTTCCCAATGATTTAGTCAAGACTTAGCATCATTATGTCATCCTCGCTTGAGCCATTGGTGATTTTGGCTAGAGTCTAAATCAATTTTGGGAAGCCTCTTGTCATCCACATTGTTTATCTTGTTCTTGTAGATTAAGTACTTGATCATAGTTGTGCTCACAATGGGGGAAATGATCGGTTCTATGAGGAGGATAGGATAGAGTGTATTGCATTGAATTTTGAGATTATAAGTTGTAAAATTATTTTGGATCTACTCCATCTTTCTCCAAGATTCTTGAAATATATTGCATCCCCCAAATTCACATCCCTATAAGATAACATCAGTGAAAATAGTCTTAAAGAGGAGCTTTTTCTTCTCATAGCCAAAGGTGTGCTAATTTATAATTTTCAAGCCCATAATAAGATTTCCACCCTCCCTCCATCCTTTTCTCAATGCTATAGTTCCAATTTGAGCTTGTGATGAATATAAATTCCAAGATAATTGTATGAAGGCACTTCCTCCAAGATATTGTAGTTTTATTATATTAGTAAAATAAAAAGAAAATAATGTAATTTTTTTTTTATATGTGGTGTATCAATATTGCTTTCTTATATATTTAAGATTGTTTAATGTAAATTGAAATAAAAAAATATTTGTGATCCCTACACTTATTGCATTTTTTACATGATTGAAATAATACACCTATGGTTAGGTTGTGGGGCTACACAACATTTAGAAGGAATATGCATTGGTCTTTTGTAATTGTCACAACCTAATCAAACATACTACAATAAAACATGCAACACATATGAGATCTACTTATTGAATTTGAAAAGTACTTATTGTTACAAGTGCTAAAATTCGTTAGCCATCCTTTTTTTTTTTTATATGAAATTTGAACCTTTGGTTTAGTTGAAGTTGTTTTTTGAAATGGAAGTTCTTGATGGTTGTTTTAACAACAAGAAAAGTCTCATAATAATGCATGAATTTGGGCTATATAATCACTCCAAAATAGACAAAAATAACTTTAAAGGTTGGTTTGTGAGAAATTGCTTAGCCAAATCAAAATCATTGTAGGGAAGACATAAAACACTTAAGATAAGATGGCACATATGTAAAACTGAAAAGGAGATTGATATTAAGGAGGTGATCATAAGAAAATGTTAAATAAGTCATTGAGATAAGTGGACTTACTCTTAGCATTGAAAAACTTTGTACAATCATTATCAAGTAGGGGAATATTGAAATCACTAAAGTATATTCCAATTATGTAAGTGATAATACAAAATGTCACCCACATTGAAATTGATACTCTCTATACAATCCCATTAAAATATCACAAGCAAGGGAATATTCTCTAAGAGGAATATTCTCTAGCTTTGGTTACAAATCACTTCCAAAGTATATAAAACCATATTGAATTTTTAAACCAAGCCTTAATATAGTTACTTCTTTGTGATGTTAAATACTTTTCTTTTCAATTCTTTTAGTGAAACATTTTATAAAAATATAAAAATCTTGTCCAAAAAACATTCTTATACATTCTTATAAGTTAGTATTTTTATTCACTAAAAAATTGAATTTTCAATGAAATCTAGATTTAAAAGTAGTCAGATTCATATATATAAATTAATATCATGTTAAAAATAAATTAAAACATTTTATACTAAATTATATTTGTACTATTTAAAAAAAACAACCTTTTCCACTCTTTCCCGGATGAACCTTAAGAACCTTTAACTTGATTCGAATAATCCAAATAGTTTATAAAAATCCTTAATAGATTTTAGGTTTCATGACTACCTTAGATCACTACGATGAACCTTAAGAACCTTTAACTTGATTCGAATAATCCAAATGGTTAATACAAAAATCCTTAATAGATTCTAGGGTTCAAGACTACCTTAGATCACTATGGAATTACATGTGCTTTAATTCCGGTAACATAAAAAAAACATTTCTGGATTCCCACTGTTAAAAAAAGCATGTGCTCGATGTAAATTCCACATTCAATGATGGCACATGCTGGCACATGCAGTTTGGCAATCTTGCTCACAAAATAGTTAACGTAATCGTTGCCGACAAAATATTGGGAGGAGAAGAGCTCTAAGATAGAAGAAACCTCAATCATGAAAAAGAGTTAGTTACGTAAACTTTAATAATTGGAGTAGGTGAATTTTTTATGTTTTACAAGAGTTTGGTTAAGATCATAAATTTAAAAAGCATTTGATAAAAATTTTAAATATAAATAAAGTTTCGTTATTACATAAATTTGAATATAATATAATAATTTTTTTAAGTTTAACTAATAAAATTTTGTATAATTATATATATATATATATATATATATATATATATATATATATAATCTTCAAAAATTTCATGGTATTTTGTTATATACAATTTCAACTATTAAAATTTATAATTTTAATTATTATTCTAAATTTTGTACCAAATTTTAGATTAAACTTATGAAAAAAAACTTAAAAACTTAAAATGTTTAGACTGTATCATTCAATATATGTATATAATGAAACATTATGGATTATCTATAATGAAACATTATATTATATAAACATATTTAAAAAAATAAAATTAACGATATAATTAAGTTTATTTATTTTTATATAAGTTCGCTATCTTTTTATTCCTTATTGAAAATGTATACATCATAGCATCTTCAAATTTCTTTATATAATTTATAAAGAAAAATGCATATTCTTAATGATTAAATTTTTGAAAATTATTAAAATAAAATATATCTAATGAAATTTTTTAGAGAAATTATTAAAAAAAAGGGACGATTTCATTGTCTAAATTAAAAAAACAGCATCATTGTTAATGATCGATGATATTAAGGTTGTAAAATTTACCACAATTTCCTTTTCCAAGACAACGTGTCACTTCTCTATTTTACACATGCGTGTCCTAAGTACGTAAACATCTCGCCGCCAAACATTTATTGTCATTACGTGGATATCAGACTACAGTTATCATTGTATTTGACTAAATACAACTTTTAATTTCCGGACGAGATATTCGAATCGTTTTACGTTTCTATCGGGTATTTTTCATAAAAGATTAGATGATAGAACAAAACATAGGGAAAAGGTTATCATGTAATAATATTGTTTTTCTTTGTATTTCTCATTGTAACCTTGAGAATAAAAGACAAAATACATGATATGTAGAATTTTATTTCTAAGTAGAGTTTTCTCCCATAAATTTACATTTTACACATTTCTCCATTAAATTTTGTATCCATGATATTTTATGATTTGATGTGGATCTATTTTCAAATCTTGTATCCATAATGTTTTATGATGTGATGTAGATTTGTTTTTATTTCTCAAATTAATTTTAATTTTATTAATGCAAGCAATATTACTTTAATATTGCTATTCTAATTATAAGTAGTTATTGTATAATAAGTATTCATTAATGAATTTGTAATAAATTTACATTAAAAAAAAAAAAAAAAACTAAGAACAAACCTTAAGTTTTAGACATGAAAAATTAACATGGAAATATGTTAGATGATGAATTGAAGGAAACATTTATGGTAATGATAATGATGAAGGTTGGTATTGTGACAAATATTTTGAAATTGAGATCTAATTTGGGTATAAGTGGGGCACTTTAGGAGAAAGTGTTTTTCATCTTCAACCCTCTTGGTGTCACAAAGGTGATACATTCTTTCCTACCATGGTGTTTTGGGGATTTCCCAACACCCAGTTTCACTATGAAAGTCATGTGAATTAGTTCTTATTTTAACAATATTAATTCTCTTCTTTATGCTATTCAAAAGAGAGACACTTTTGATCTTCAAAATTAGGGTTAACCACCTCCTTATAATATCTTAATTTTCTTTTATCCTCTAATTCTTTATTGCACCATAGATGCTCCTTAAATTTAGCTTGTACAATCTTTTTAATATCATCCATATTCTGCTAAAAACATCTTCTTTTTTTATCCCCCAATGATTTAGACAAGACTTGCATCATTATGTCATCCTCACTTGAGCCATTGGTGATTTTGGCTAGAGTCTGAAGCAATTTTGGGGAGCCTCTTGTCATCCACATTGTTTATCTTGTTCTTGTACATTAAGTACTTGATCATAGTCATTCTCACAATGGGGGAAAGGATCGCTTCTATGAAGAGGATAGGATAGAGTGTATTGCATTGAATTTTGAGATTATAAGTTAAAAAATATTTTGGATCTACTCTATCTTTCTCCAAGATTCTTAAAATATATTGCATCCCCAAACTTCACATCCCTATAAGATAACATGAGTGTAAAGAGTCTCAAAGAGGAGCCTTTTCTTCTCTCATAGCCAAAGGTGTGCTAATTTATAATTTTCAAGCCCATAATAATCTTTCCACCCTCCCTTCATCCTTTTCTCAATGTTATAGTTCCAATTGAGCTTGTGATGAATATCAATTCCAAGATAATTGTACGAAGGCACTTCCTCCAAGATATTGTTGTCATATACAAAAGTATCATAGGTGATATTTTTGGATTTAATGATCATAACCTTTGTTTTTTCATTGTTAACAGTCATACCTATACTGGAGCATAATTCCTTGAAGATTCTAAGATGCTTACTAAGGTCATAGGAATTCCTTGCATTAAGAATAATATCATTGGCATAGAGAAGAAGGACGATTAATATACTAGCAAGGGTTGGTCCAACAAAACCTATGGCTTCCAAACAATCTTCTAACATGTTAGTGCAAATTCCAAAAAGGTTAGGGGGTAGGGGACAACCTTGCTTCACTCCTATAGTGCAATTAATTTCTTCTAACCAAATCTTGATGCTCCTAAACTTCGAAATAACATTCTCATACAACCTTATCGCAACAACTCTTAGCCTGAAGGGAACTTTTATCTCTTCTAACCTATTCCAAAGGTTGGTCCTAGGCACAATGTCAAAAGCTTTCCTAAAGTCAACAAAATAACAAAGTAGATTGGTTTTATTGTTGCGACACTATTCTACAATGATCCAAAGTGTGATAAGGTGGTCCATGGTTGAATGATAATTGTTAAAAGCAACCTGGCCTTTAGGTATTTTTTCGTGGCTTTCTAGCCATATGTTTATATCTTCTTTTCCAAAATACTTCTATATAGCTTGGATAAAATGGGGCTAATCATAATGGTCCTATAATTAGAGGGATTTCTTTTATCCCCACTTTTAAAAATAGGTACAGTGAGGCTTTGAGACCAAGGTTTAGGGAAGCCTTGCTTAACTGCTAAAGTTGAAGAGCTTGTGTATGTGAGGGATCAGAATAAGCCTTCCAATTTTTAATATTTTAGCTTGGTAGCCCTTGATGTCCTTAGATTTCTCGTTTTCAAGTCGCTTAACCCCAAACTTTATGTCTTCTATGGAAACATCATCATCTTTTGTAGAAAATTTTGGAATTTTGTCCACGACATTACATGATTCATAAATATTTTTAAGGTAGGAATTTAAAGATTTTAAATGCATGATATTTAACCCCAAACCATTTGAACATAAATTTTACACAAGTCAT
>SNQJ01S0004680.1:245733-272678 GCA_010110895.2 Picea sitchensis | reverse complement strand
GGAAAGTGGGGCCAAGTGACCTAGAAGATGTTTTTAAGGAAGCTACTTGGAGAGTATAAATAAGAGGCAATGCTCTCTCATTTTAATCACACTTGAGAATATTGAATATCTATATGTGTCTGAGGTAACCAAGGATATCTAAGACAAAATTATGAGGAAAGGTGAAGAAAATAAGGCTGAAATGCAAGGAAGGATAAATTATTTTGATGGTGTTTTCTAAGGTATGTTATTTACCGGTCATCTCACCATTTTCGCTATAACATTTTTTATATAATGATCCAGACTGTGAAATTGATATTCAATTGAGAAAACATACTCAAGTATCTGTGGTAAAAAACTCATCTTGTGGGTCTTTATATTTTGGGAGTTACACTCCATGGAAAATAGGGTTTGTGGCTAGTCCTGAAACTAGTCAAAAACATGTGTTTCGGGTAAAAACGTCATAAATTATTCATAAAAGATCAAAATTTAGTGAGACAAAATGTGTTGGTTAGGTTACAGGCTGTAGTATGTTGTGTAACATTTTCAAATCAATTCAACTAACATTTTGTGTGGGGCATGCTCTACAAGGTCACTCTCTAGAATAAGCCAAAATTCAGCAAGGTATGCCATTTTTTCTATAAATCCTTTTATGAGAGGTTCCAAGTAGTTCCACTTGGAGGAATCGCATAAAACAAACTAAAGAAGTTTGTTTATAAGTTTCATATATTTATTCATTACATGTAAAAATTTATGATTATTTCAAGTTGGGGTTGTTGACTAATCCAAAACTAGTCATGGTTGAGACAAGCAGTTGATGAGTTGGGACATACATGAGGTGTATAGTTGATGATGTTAGTACATATTGATGAGTAATTGTTGATGATTATTTGAGACATGATTGGTATATACTTGGTACATGGTTGGATGCACTTTTTTATGGTACAGGTTGATTACAGGTTGTTTGGCACAGGTTGGTGCATGGTTGATGCACTCGTTTATGTTGACAGATTGATATCTGTTGAGTATTTTTGCCTCATCTCAGTTGGTTTTGAGAATGTAAGCTGAGTCTTTCATATAGAGATGGTGCTCTTGTAGAGTTGTACTCTATTCAATTATTGCTGAAAAAGCCCCGGATTGAAGTCCATAATAAAAAAAAAAATTGTACATACATCTTGTGTTCTTTGTGTTCCTTGTGGAGATGATTTGTTGATGATATGTTTTTGATATATGTTGCTGATATGTATTCACATATAACTAATTATAAATGACAACAATTAGTAATGAGAAAATGTTGAATGTTAACTAAGGAGTTTTTGTGTAAGAGGGAAGTTTTGGGATAAATATACCCACACTCATTCACCCCCCCCTCTAAGTGTTGTAGGTACGTCCAACAAACCAAGCAGAGGAGATGCACCTCATATACAAGGATATGTGTATACATGAATGTCACCACTACCCTAGTAGGATCCATACATATTCTCTTTTAGGATGTGGAATGGATATAGACACTGGACTATGAACATATCCCATTTTGTTGTAGAAAATGTCATGAACATGGACACCTCTTCCATGACTGTCCCCTCAATATCCCAATGACAATAGACAAGGGAAAGGTCTTGGTAGATAAATATGGTTTTGTGAAGGTACCTAAGAAGAGGAAATTGGGGAAGAAAATAGAAACCCTAAGCTCTACAAACCAAGCAATTAATCACCAAAATAGTTTTGAATCTCTTGTGGACAACGGGTTGGTCCCTCCTTAAGAAGAAATTGGATGGGGTATTCCCAATATGGATAACATTACAGGCATGGCTCTTGAGGAAGACCCTAACAGATATAAAATGGGCCCTCAACAATCCAACCTCAACCCCTCCCAGGTGAGTATACTGGAATAGGTCATGGAAATAGATGGGGAAATCTCGCAGGAATAAGAAGAAGATGACCCACAAACAAAAATTGACTTAGAAATGGTAGAGATCAATACAAACCCTCACTGAATCACATGGGGAATAATATAATAGGTTGGTGCTCTATTGGTTAACTTAGGTAAAAATACTTCACTTCTCAATCCAAACCATAATGTTAAACCCCTGAGTTAGTCAAGTCTGAGTGCTTTGTTCTCTACTCTTCCCTTTTAGTTACTAATGATGGTTCTTGATGTGCCTTTTAATTACCTTTGTAATTATTTAGTAAGGAAACCAAGATTCTGTGCATTAAATTGTCAACATGGGATTCAGATTGAACTTGCAAGCTACCATGCAATGTTTATACATGTCATAATTTATACTTTCATTGGTTTTTCCTGTAGTTTAAATTTCAACCAATTACCCTTATAGGAAAAGCATACAAAATACCACTCACAAGGTTCTAATAGTTCTACCTAACCACACAAACTTTGGAAAGGAAATGGAAACCATACTTGCAGGGAATGAATTGACTATAGGTAAATTACAAGAAAAGGAGAATCATACTGGCTTAAAAATAAATTCACTCTTGATGTAAAGGAAATTCACTCTTAGGATGGAAAGTAAAAAAATTGCAAGAAATAAAGTCCATCTCTTTCCAATATGATCACTGTCTATTACTCAAAGTAGTAAGTGTAATTGTTGAGTTAAACACATTCTTGAATTTTGACTAAAGAGGTGAAAATATTGTAAATATAACTTTGCTAAACTGAATGTAATTAAGTACAATATACTTTGGATAAAGGTACTCTATCAATCCTGGAAAGAGAGTAATTCTAATATACAAATGAATTAGAACTTTGTTCAACGAGGAAGTGTTGATCTTCATAAAACTGCAAATAAACACACCACACATGAATCAAATGCATTGAGGACTTTAAATAATAATTCAAATATGGAAAGAAAGTGTCTTTGTCTTACCAAGAAAATAATGATCTATAGGGGGAAGGAAATACCTATACTTCAAAACAAAATATTAAATGAAAATTCAGATCCAAAAGGTATTTTTCTCATGATGAAAATGTTCAAGAGAAATAAGTTTAAGACACCCCTCTTAGATTCTTTAAACACAATCAACTTTAAATAAAATATTCCAATAATAAAATCCTACACAACTAACTATTACTATAGCACCTGTCGTGTTGGAGTGGGCCCTGCCTCCTCAGACAAAGTGTAGAACGAAAAAAGTAGCAACTACTAAATCACCTCATGCACACATAAATATGTAAAACAAGAACCAAACTCAAACATCGTTTTCTAATTAAATAATAATTCCCATACAATAATTTTTGTAGTCTCCCATTTATACAAGAGTAGATGTTCTGCTTTTATAACAACCCCTGAATATCTATACTAATACAAACTAACTTAGACACACTTGAGAACCAACAATTCTCAATCTGTCTTAAAAGTAATTAATGAAATTCACTTGTCTCTTTATAACTTTGGAATAGGTGGTTTCAGACTCTTTGACCTATGACCATTGATCATCGAATTTAAACACAAGATGCAAGTTTTGTTTGTCCTAATTTAATACTGCATGATATTCAAAGCAAGCCATGGTTACATGCCATGCACACACTCCATATTAGCAAGACTTTTTTTCCATGAATTCATATTCTAACCCACGGTCTTAGTTGTTTTTACCATGCACAACCTCTGGTTCCATAGCTCACAATTCAAAACATGTTATCCTAGATTTGTGGTTTCATCAGTTCTACAACCTGGCTATAATGTTTCTGTAATGTTGGAATTCATCAACTTTCTTGTATATTTTCCATGGTGCTATTGCAATTTTCTTATAGATTCCCTACAATGTTGTTGCAGGTTTCCTATAGCTTATCTATATCATGACTATAGGTTTCTTGTAGCTTATCTTTATTCCAATTGTAGGTTTCTTGTATCTTATCCACAACCAACCTATAGAATATACAAACTACAACATCCCAAAGGTAAATGTGAGCAAATAATCGATTTTGTTTATCATCAAATAGTAAAAACAATGTGATAAAATGTAGATCAATAAGTACCTCATGCCAAAAATTTCATTTGAGCACAAAAATTGAAGTGAATGCTAGAAAGGTAAGTGGATGAAAAAGTATGTAAAGGATGCATAAAACTAGACAAAAGAATGACAATATTGGGGCTCATCATTGCTCTCTTAGAATGTAAGAGGTCTCAATGATTTTAGGAACACTAGATGCTTAGGAAGAGAATCAATCAGGAAAAACCCTCAATAGTCCTCCTACAGGAAACCAAATGTGAAAAAGAGACAATGAAAAAGGTGGTTAGAAAAATGATGGAAAAATAGTGAAATTGAGGTAGTGCCAGATGTGGGCTTCTCCTAGGGCCTGTCAGATCTTTGGACCCTAACTAGATCTCCATCGAGAATTTCATGGATGGACCTAATATATTATTTGTTGATTTAAGAGTTAGGGTATTGTCAGTCCAATTTTCTATAAACAACATCTATGGTCCTACAAATCCCCTCTTGAAAATTCCTTTCCTTGAATATCTTAAAGCAGTAGGGGAGATCTCCTTTCTAAAAAAATGAATCATTGGAAGAGACTTCAAAATTTTCACATCCCTATGAGAGAATAAGGGGGGATTAAGGAAATTGGATTTAAAACAAATATCCTTCAAAAACATCATAGTTTATATTAGACTCGTTGACATACACATGGTTAGTGGCTGTTATACTTGGAACAACAAGCACGGGGGAATTCAACAAATTGCCACTAGGTTTGATCGCTTCCTCCTTTCAGAAAGAATGTTCCAAAAATTGATGCTCGTTGAATTAGATATTCTACCTTTCACGGGCTAAAATTATTGTCCCATCAATCTCTCATGGTAGATCTCAATAGTTACTAAGGCGAGGCCCATCCACTTTGAGCGCTTCTGGTTGGAGCATCCGAAGTTTATGATCAACCTGAGCAAATGGTAGATACAGGTGAGATGAAATTTGGGATCCATGATGTAAAAAATACAATAGAAACTCAAACATGTGAAGAAAAAAAATCAGTAAGTGCAACAAACATGTGTTTGGAAACATTCTCCTGAAAAGGCAAGGCTCGAAAAATACATGCAGACTATGTAGGAAAGTATTATTCTCAAGGGTAGAAAATTGGAACAAGAAACCCAGGAAAAACATCTCAAATGGGAAATTGAGGACCGAGAGAAACAAGAGGATATCATATTGAATAAAATAACATGCATATGATGGCTAAAATAAGGAGACGTGAACTCCAATTTTTCCATAAATCTATGCTCAACAAACACAATCATAATTGGATTTCCATCCTCTTGACTACAATGAGATAAAAAATGGAAAGATTTGAAGATATAGTATTGGAGATAAAGGGGAACTTCAATTATATTCTCATGGAACAACCATTGGAAAGGAAGGAGGCCATCGACGCCAGCCTAGAATCAATCCCAAATCCATTCTACCTAGAATAGAATAACAACTCGTGAGACCCATTTCCATGGAGGAAGTAATGACCACAGTTAAAACCATGACCCCCAACAAATCACCCATCCTGGAAAACTTCATGATGTATTTTTTTCAATATTGTTGGCCCATCCTAGGTGAGGATGTATGGAAATTGATGGAGGAATCTCGAATATTGGGTAATATTCTATAGGCCCTCAAATCTTCTTTAATTTCTCTCATACCTAAGGATTAGAATTTGTTGGAGAGACATTTTGGATAAGTTTTTGGATCTGTGCCAGAACAATTCAAAGAGTAAAATAAAATTATAATATGGAACAAATCATGCGATAGGAGCGAACTCAAGGAGTCAAAGAGTGTGCCAGAAGGATACGCGATGAAGCAACACACAAAAGGAGGAAAATGGTTATAAATCATTGGGTTTTTGGGGAAATTTTGTCCACTTTTGTAACCTGCTTAGAACTATTTTTTTATGTATAATTATGTAAAGGGTTTTTGGTTAAAGGGGTTCGACATATGAGAAGTTCCTAGTGTTTTTTGGGTAAAGGAGTTGAGCGAAGGAAGAAGTCTAAGGTATGAATGAGGAGTGAACTCACACTGCATCAAAACAACTAGGAAAGTTTGGGTAATTTTACTGTTGCATATTTGATAGTACACTGCTCAGTTTTAAGAGAATCATCAATGAATAAAAATAGAATCTAACCATTGTGGACGTAGCCCATCTTGGGTGAACCATGTTAATTCTATGTGTGATAATGTGTTTGTGTGTTATGTTGCTTAATGTTATTGTGAAATCATGGTAATGATTAACTATGATGAGGAATGTGTTAGTAATATATGATGTTATAATGTTGCGTATAGACTATGTTTAATGTTAAAGTAACTATTAAGTAATGGGAACTGCGCACATGAGTGAATGGTAGCAAGAACATGAAGAAGGCCTCACTTCCCATCATCATTGCAGAACCTTGGTTCCTATATCCCCTCTAGATGCCTCAGGTGAGACTTCAATTTCTCTACAGGTGATTTCGAAAGGGAAGATGTCTAAGGGTTTTGTTAGTATATATATGATTAACCCCGACTCTAGCCCCTCCATGCCAACAAATGGTTTTGTTTTCGAGACCAAGAATTGTAATTGAGTGGAATGTTTTGGAGGACAAATAGGGAATAAATTGAAGAATGGATGGAAAGGAAGCAATGAGACTTTTCCATAAAACATAATAGAAGCCCTTGGCACAGTGAAAAACAATGGTTACAAAGGTATGTTTTCACATATCTACATGAAATTTTCTTTAGTGAATTTTCGATCATTTTGAATGAATGGTTAGAAAGGATAGTGGAGAATGTTGGGATATATAGAACTGAAGCTCTGAGAAGCTGGACTCTTGAACTGATCAGACAACTCAATATAGTAAGTAATAAGGTTCCTCGTGTAGTTGATTTCTGGATGAATGGTATATTGGGGGGTTATGTTACAGAGTTTGCAGTAGATTGTACCCTGTCTTGTAGTGTCGTAGAGAGGTAATTTTTCAAGGGTCCACATGGAATATATTTGAACGCATTATCTACTTGAATAAACATGTTATTGTGCGATAATAATCTCATGAAGATGGAGTCTGATAGGTAGGGGCCTTGACAACATGCATGTATTGAAATTCCTTGGATCATGAGATAGAGGACCATCCTCAACTAATAGATATGTGGTAGGTGAGAGGAAATCATAACCAACATCATAATTAGAACCAAAAATTGCAGATTATAGCCGCCAAGGAACGTGATGATCATCCCAGAGTAGCAATCGTTACACACAACATAATGAGAACTAGACCAGATGCGACAGAGAAGGGAAAAGAAGTTGAACAATAGACAAGGAAAGTGGTCAAGCCCATGCCAACATTCAAACCGCAGAAAGGAAAAGAAACCTATCAAAAAGTAAGGAAGGATATATTATGACCATACTGGATAGCCTCAATGTCAAAGACACCACCAATATACGATATGCCATTGGTTTATGATCACACTATTCCAGAAAGGCCAGTCGAAAAGGTAAATACTTTGAAAGACTTTCTAAAAAGATGTTTAGAATTGATGTAGAATGAGATAACACTAAATGCACTGCGTGGGATGATTGATCAGTGTACATAAGATAGAGAAATGGCTATGACATAGAAAGTAGTGAACCAAGTCTTGCACAAAAAGAGGACGAATAAAGAGTCTAAGTGTGTAGATAGGATAATATGACATGGAAAATGTGATCTTAGATTTAGGATTAGATATCAATGTTCTTCCAAGGAAGACAAGTGAGATGATGGGAAAACCAAAACTAGTTTGGTCAACTATTCAGTTGAGGCTGGCTAACCAACATAAGATAATACCAATCAAGATATTGGAAGGAGTACCTGTTAATATAGATCAAGTGCATAGTGTAGCTGATTTTGAGGTTATTGATATCGTGGATAACAACCAACCATACCCATATTTTCTTGGACCATATTGGGCCTTATAAAACTAGGCGATAATCAACCTAAATAAAAGAGAAAATATTTTTGAAGGATGAGGCTTAAAGCTCAATGCACCATTAGACCCTATGGAGGCAAGAAGATATGTGGAGCTTGCGAGAAAGGAAATTGATAACTCATATAAAATTAAAATGCGCATGGATGAATACGTCAATCCCATTGTAGATGGTGCGCTTAGTTGGAGAAGCATAAGCTATTGCACATCAAACTTGGAGGAAGTACTTGAAAATTGGCAACACCAGTTGCATGAAGTGTTGACCAAAAGATGTGCTCGCTTACTCGCTCTTTGTGATGGATCGGATCAGAGGTACGTGATATGCCAAAGTTTGAGGGATTAACTAAGGTAAGTTCTTTTATCAATGAATTTTAGCTACAGATACCCAAACCGCAAAGGATGTTACCATTAGATGTTTCACTAAGAGCAACTCCAACAAGATGGTCGGTAACCAATAAGGAAGGGATAGGGGATTGTCAACATTGTAAATGGCTGATGCAGATTAGGTTTGGAACATAAGACATTATGCAAAAGTATACAGACATGAGTGATCTGAAAGACCATTTTGAGTGATTCATTAAAACTTGGAGGCATGTACCAAAGCAAGAATGGACGCACAGGTTCATACATACATTGGAGATAGTTCCTAGGAACTGGTATTTAGAGATAGAAGTGTGCAGAGGGACAAGGAATTGGGAAGAGCTCACTCGAAAGTTTAAGGTAACATTTCATTTTGAATCTGAGCCACATTTAGTAGATGCATCCTTACAATTCATTAGAGGAAATGTTTTTATGAAATAAGGTCAAGTAGAAATAGTACCTACATGTAATGCACACAAAGAGTTTACAACAGTTACCGAGCTATTAGAATTTTATAATGTTACCAAGGAATACCAAGAAGAAGGCCCAATAAATATATAGGTACCAGAGACTAAAGGGGAGTGCGATGTAGTAGGCCCAGTACTTGAATCCAATGAATATGTGAAGCCCTTAAGAGTCTGCAAGGTAAAAATTGGCTTGATGGACAAACCAAAGTTTGAAAACATTGGTGTTATTATAATGATGAAACCGTGGAAACGATTACATACATATTGTGCAAATATCATAATATCTTTCCGACAACCTTTTTAGAGATGAAGGGAATAGCTGGAGAATTGGGCGAAATGAAGATTATTTTAAAACTAGATGCTAATATGGTAAGATGGAGACCTTATATATTGAATCCAATGTACAAGGAAAAAGTGAAAGTAGATCTTGATAGGATGATAGAAGACAGTGTAATTGAACCCGTCGTAGAATCTGAATGGATAATTCCAATGGTGGTTCAAGATAAAAAAAACATGGGGTATTAGAATTTCTGTATACCTAAGGAACTTGAATGATGCCTTTTTTCATGACCCATTTACGATCCCCTTTATGGATGAAGTATTATAAAATGTAGGAGGATAGGAAGCCTACTCATTCACCGATGGATTTTTAGGATACCATCAGATACATATTTCACCAGAAGATTGATGATACTGAGAGGGGGGTGAATCAATATCATGTACAATTTAAAAACATTTTAAAGTTATACTTCAAACATATTATAGATTCAATTATATCTAATGAGAAATGAACAATAGTAGAAGAGTTACACCAATACACCAAAATACAACATGCACAATATATGAGAAATAATCAATAGTTATTGTTCAAGGGAAGTAATGAATTCCAAAGGTATCTACAACTTCTAAATATAAAGAGAGGGATAAACCTCCAAAAGGAAGATACAATCCTCCAATATCAAGAGAGGGTTGACCTCTCCATCCCTCCCCTTCCTTCCACCCAAGAATATATGAGAGATAATAAAAATTTATATTAAATTATCACCATCAACCAACCATCACATAGAACCTGATAATGCTTCGTGAGACTTCTTCAACTTCTCTATAATTCTTCGTGAGACTTCTTGAATCCTCCCAGAAAAGGAGTTATAGAGAAAATGGTAGACCTTATTCAATTTTGGTTTATTCAGGAGAGCAAACTTGTACAACATGCCCCGCGCTCAATATTTAACATAAGATTCTTCAATTTGTACACAAGAAACTACAACTCATAATATTTCCAATGCAATTGGTCTCACTTCATTTTGATTCTCTATGAATACATTATGATTGTTTTACCCAGAACACCAGTTTATGACTATCTTCAGGACTAGTCAAAAACCCTATCTTCCACAGAGTGTATCTCCAAAATTATAGCGAATAGAGAGATTCATTTTTTACCACAGGTACCTAGATATGTCTTCTCAATAGCATACACATTTCACCATTTGAATCGTTCTAGAAACAAAGCTATAACGAAAATGGTAAGATGACCTGTAAATAACATAACTTAGAACACATCACCAAAGAACTTCATACTCCTTTGAAATTCGACCTTCTTTACTTCAGATTTCCTCTTAAATTCGACTTATATCTCCTTGTTCATTAAAAAACTTGTGTGTGTTCAAAAATGAATGTATAATGAGATGTATTTATACCCTTTATGTCTCTTCCTTTTAACATTATGGTTGACATGTAGTTTCTTCTTCAATTCACATTGTCATCTTAAAAAAATCATTTCTCCTTAATCGTGAGGATCCACATGGCGTGCCACATACCACCGGAAATAGAATGAATTATATTATCCATCCATGGGTGTTGTACCTGCATGTGTAATTTCCTTCATGTATTTCTACTTCGATCAACTGTTGGGTCCAAAAGCCAATGTCTAGGGTTGACATCAATGATTACAACCAATGACTAGGGTTGACCTCAATGAAAACAAGCAATCTTCCAACAAAGATAGACATAAGTCGACATTTGTGAAATAATGGAAAAACTATCGGTACACAATGTTGTCTTTTGGGTTAAAGAATGCACATGTTGTGTTTTCTAGAGTAGTTTTCCCAGCCCTTAAGGAGTTTATTCATAAGTTTCTTGAAGTGTAATTAGATGATTGGACTGTATTTAACCTATTGAGAGACCACATAGAAACTCTAAGGTTGATTCTTGATAGATGTATACAATATCAGATTTCATTAAAATTTAAGAAATGTATTTTCTGCACACCTTTTTGGATATTGTTAGGGCATGGGGTATGAAAGCAGGGCTTGTTAGTTGATCCTGATAAGATAGTAGTAATTGTTAATTTTCCACCACCTAAATTAGTGAGATAGTTGAGAAAAAATCTGGGTCATACCATATATTATAAGAAATTCATTAAAGTTTATGCACAAATTACAGCTCCAATGGAGAAATTACTGAAGAAAGAAGTTAAGTTTCAATGGAATGAAGATTGTCAAAAGGGTCAGACGTATTGAAACATAAGTTAGTTAGTACACCCATTTTGGAGTTCCTAGATTGGAAGAAAGAGTTTCATGTTCATGTGGATGCATCATCGATATCACTTGATGTAGTGCTAGCTTATCCAGGAGAGGGAGAGTTAGATCATCCAATTGATTTTTCTAGTAGGAATTTGTCAACTGCTGAGAAGAATTATACGATGACATAAAGGAAAGGCTTGGAAATGGTGTACACCTTGCTGAAGTTCAAAAACTACTTGTTGGGGTCCGAATTCAAGATGTATACAAACCACTATGCACTTACATATAAAGTGAACACGCCAGTGTTGGGGGAGAGAATATGCATATGGATATTTTTGTTCTAGGAGTATGATTTCAAAGTTATTGTGAAGCCAGGGAAACTAAATGCAGGACCAGACCATTTGTCGCGGAGACTGAGAGGAGACGACTTAGGAAACCTAGACGATATATTACCATATTGATGCAGGAGCATCGTCAGCGACATCAACGAACACATGTGGTAGGACAACTCAGTCCTGAGAATCATTTTGGAATCCAAAATCACTGGTAGTTACTGAGGATTTTTTGAAGCTGATTGAAAATAGAGGAAAATCAAAGGCTTAGAAGTGGAATGATCACGAGTGATCTGGGAGTTTCACTCCTAGTCTTGAATGTAATTGAACTTAGGTAGTAGTTAGGTTTTTTTCTTTCTCTTGTTTTTTCGAGTAGACGAGTAGCTGGGGGAACCCTAAGAACCCTTAAAGATAAATAGAGGTTTTGTATGTCCAAATGAGGCTACTGCGAGTTAGTAGGAATTTTCTAAGTTTTTAGTTATTGATTTGATCTTATATGTATACATTTACTTTTGAATGAATATGATAGAGGAAAATTGATCCAAATGCATAGTATTGTTACTGTTTTGAATTCCGTGTTATTGTGTTTTCATAAATGAATGAATTTCTTTATGAGTAGATGAAACTGTGAATGTTAATATAAGTTTAGATTGTTTCTCTTCTGTAAGTTATGCAAGGAGTGCATATTTAATGTAAGGAGTGCATGTAAGAGAGTCTTTTTTGACTTGAAGCTCAGAAGAGATAGCGTGGAACTTTTGTATGCAGAGTGTGCATATTAAGCACAAGGAGTGTGCGTAGAGGGGAATTTGTTTCAAGTTTGAAATCTATGGAGGTCGAGCACAGAGTGTGCTAGGAGGGCACCATAAAGTCTTTTGAAAAAACATAGAAGGGTCGAGTCCCTTAGAGATTGAGTAAGTTGAAAACTCAGGGAGAACTAGTGCAAGTTTTCACGTAGAGCGCAAGTGTGCGCCAGGGCCGAGGTTCAATTTTATTTTCCAAATCTTAGGAGAGATAACGTTCTCAGAAACATGGACAAGACCCAAATTCACTAGGCTCATAGAAGAATCAAAATTTGAAGCCTTTGAAACGTTTGAAATCTTCCAAGTCAAGGAAGAAAGCACAAGCTTAGAAGGGTTGACGCCAAATTATTTGGTAAGGAGTCATTGAGAGATTGGACGGACGGTAGAAATTCCTAGAGGGAGAAGTGTCAATATACATGGGCCGTTGGATACAATACAACTGCGAGAAGGATAAGGGCTGAGAGTCATTCAAAAATCGAAAGCTCAGGAGAGATAGTGAGCCCTCGATCCAAGGGAAGATCGAAACATTGATTCCTTTCGTAGGAAGGAGATTTTGGGAAATTGACAATTGGGAGTCTAGAGCACGGAGGAAGTTGTTTTCCAAAGTTGCAAAACGTGAAATTCTGACTCACAAAGAAGGGATTAGGATCGTCAGATCACAGGGAGTCTCGGATTGTTGATCTGAGGTGAGTGGAGTTTTGGAATTCGAAAGTTGGAAGGAAGAAGGGAGTTTCTCTCCAAAATCATGAAACACAGAGTCTCGATTCACGAGACAGGATCTTGACCGTTTGAGCACAGGGGGTATCGGACCGTTGATATGAGGTGAGTGAAGTTGGGAGTTCAGACTTCGGGAGAAGGGAGGAGAGCTACTTCGTGAGTTCGTGAAGTGCGAAGTCCCGTAGCGCTCGAAAGTTGGATCCTAGGTTATAGATGGAGGTCACATCGGTGGAAAATAGGGGAAGGAGCCAGAACTTGCTAGATCCTTAATTTGGAGTCTGCAAGTTCAGAAATCGGGAGTTCAAAAGTTGGAAGTAGAGAGAGTCGGGTGACTCACAACAGGATACCCGAGGTCGCGAGTTGTGAAGCGCCTTTTAGTCAGGTGTGTTTTCACAGCCAATGGTCATGTGGAGGAGGCTTGCGCCTGGTGCTTGTTCTCACAGGCGAAGTCACATAATAGGACCTATATGAATATTCCAGTAGGGAAACAAAGAGCTAATCCAGCTCAGGGAATTTGAAGATCCAGTGACTGGGAGGTCAGCAGACCCTGTTGAGGTAGGGGCACTGCATCAAGTGGTATCAGAGTGGAAATTTTTTCTTGAAGGAAGTCGACAAAGGAGAGGAGACAAAAGAACTCTAAGTTGTACTATGTGTGTGAGAGACAGTCAACAAAATTCCACCGAGCATACAAGTGGAGATGCCTTTAGCCAATCGGGCTGTAGAAAGGGAGATGCAAGAACTTCGTGCAAGATTAGTGGCGATGGAAGAAATGCAGAGGAGGACACCTAATGCTGGAGACATCAATGATGTAGAGAGTGAGGAAGTAGAAGTTGTAGAAGCTATAGGGGAAAATTTTGTCGAAGAATGCTTGGTGAGAACAGTTTTTATATTGGGAGCTAGAGCCAGGATAGAGGTCCCAATTTATGAAGGCAATTTGGATGCTGAAGAAATGTTGGATTGGATAAGATCCATGGAAAAATATTTAGACTATGAAGATGTCAATGAGGAGAAAAGGTTGAGACATGATGTCACCAGACTAAAAGGACATGCAACACTTTGGTGGGATGAACTGCAGGCAGAGAGGTGAAGTAAGGGAAAACAGAAGATAAAGAGGTTAGACAGAATCATAGCCAAGATGAAGGCTAAATTCATCCCCAAAGATTGTCAGATCAATCTGTTTAGGAAACTACAAAACCTGAGACAGAAGGGTATGACAGTTAAAGAGTACACAGAGGAGTTCTACAAACTGAATATTCGAACTGGACAAAGAGAGAAAGATGAGGAAAAATTTTCCAGGTATATAAATGGCCTGAGGTATGAAATCCAGGATGAGATCAACATGATGTCAGTAAGGGAAATGGAGGATGCTTATCAGTTTGCATTGAAGGCAAAGGATAAGTTGGTCAGAAAAAAAACAAAAAACCAACGAGGTAGAGGTAGAAGCCCTGGCCCAGACAAAGGCAAGACAAGGCACATAAATCCAAAGACGAGACTGTGAAACCTCATAGCCACTCAGAAAGAGGAGGAAGTTCCAGAGGAAGACAAGGTGGTGGAAGAGGGTCTTCTAGAGGAAGAGGAAGAAGCAGAGGAGGAGAAGTAAGGTGTTATGCCTGTGGAAAGACAGGGCACATGTCTTGGGAATGTCTTGAGAGGAAGAAGAAAGAAGAAGGAGGTGATGCTCACATTTCATAAGCACAGAGAAGGAATGTTGAAGCAGAAGGAGAAAAGGATGGAACATCTCTGATGTTGAGAAAATTTCTCTTAAAACTAGAGGCAGAAGTCGAGAATCCAATGCAGAGAAACAACCTATTCAGGATAGATTGCAAGATTAAAGACAGAATATGCAAGGTGATAATTGACAATGGGAGCACCGATAACCTGGTATCCACAGAGATTGTGGAGAAACTGGAGCTGGAGACGTCTACACACCTGAAGCCATACAAAGTCTCATGGTTGCAGAAAGGAAACCAAGTAATGGTTATTAAACGATGCTTGGTTGAATTTAATATATGAGGATATAAAGATGAAATTCTATGCGATGTCATTCCCATGGATGTATGTCATATTTTGTTGGGGAGACTGTGGATTTTGACAGGAATGTCATTCATGATGGGAGGAAGAATACATACACCTTGGAGAGGAATGGTAGGACACACATGTTTCTGCCAATACAGGAGAAGAAAGTGAAAGAGGAAGACAACACATGCATACTTCTTATGAGCGTAAGGAATTCTTGAAAGAAGTCAAGAAAGAGTAGGAGATGTAATTTGTTGTGGTGAGGAAACCTAGAGTTGTCCTTACAAGTACTAGAATGGATGATTTGCCTGAAGAAGTTCAAGGATTGTTGGATAATTTTGCTGACATATTGTTGGATGAGTTGCCTAACTCATTGCCACCCATCAGAAGTATCGACCAATTTTGTCGACATATTGTTGGATGCATTGCCTAACTCATTGCCACCCATCGAAGTGGCATCGGTAATTCATCATATTTATCCGATACCAGGAGCAAGTCTGCCAAAAAAAGCAACATGTAGATTGGCACCTTGAGAGAATGAGGAGGTAAAGAACCAAGTCCAGGAATTGTTAGACAAGGGTTTAGTTAGAGAGAGCTTAAGCCCATGCACAGTTCCAAATGTGTTGAGTCCAAAGAAATATGGAGGATGGAGAATGTGTATAGACTTAAGAACCACTAACAATATCACCATTAGGTATAGTTTCCCTTTGCCGAGAATGGATGATGTAATGGATTGCTTAAGTGGGGAAAACTTATTTTCAAAGATAGATTTGAAGAGTGGGTATCACTAGATAAGAATGAGAGAGGGTGATGAATGGAAGACAACCTTTAAGACAAATGAAGGTTTGTATGAGTGGCTTGTTATTCCATTTGGCTTAACAAATGCCACAAGTACTTTTATGAGATTGATGAATGAAATACTAAAAGACTTCACTGGCAAGTTTGTGGTTGTATATCTAGATGATATACTGATATTTAGCAAGACTAAACAGGATCATTTGAGACACCTAATGATCTAGGTGGATATCGATGGCCACTCACCTTTTCCGACTGGATCAAAACAATTTTCTGGCAAATTTGACAATTTACTATTTTTAGCAATTTTAAACTTCCGGGGCCATTTTGAGGGCCCAAATGAAGGTTTTTCGAGATCAAGGTTCTTCAGGATAGAGCTTCTCAATGATATTTGAAGGAATAATTGAGCCCCCAAAATGAATCTACTTGATGATACCTTTCTAACGAGCTATCATACGCCTAAAACAGAGATCGTATGCAAAAGTTACGACCCCAGGAAGTTGATGTACTAACTTACCCAAACAGGGCCCACATGACTTTTGGTGCTTCATCTCCTAGGGTTAGGTTTTTGGATGTCTAGCAATTTTGGCATTCTTTTTTATTGTAAAAAGGCCTTCAGAGTCTCATTGTAATTAACTTCTTGCGAATGTGAGTAGTCGTCAAATCTCTTCTCAGAGATAAGCTGCCACCATTCTAGCGAGTCTTTCACTCTGTATTTTTACAGTCTCTGTACATTTCTTTCATTAATAGAAATTGTGTATTATTGTATATCTGTGTTTATGGTTGCATCTATGATAAATTTATGTTATATTATTGAATATCTGTGATATCTCTGTGCATTTATTTATTATATCTCCGATCTCATTTCGTGCCAAAAATAATCCGGATCAGTGGTATCAAAGCAGGCTATTCTTGGTATTTTTTTTCAGTGCATGTCCCTGACGAGGTCTGAGTATAGCAAGTTGGGTCTTGAGCTTGTCTCTCTTGAGGAAAATCGCTCTCACACACCCAAGAAACCCTCAATGGCAGAAGAAAAGAAAAACGACGGAGCAGACGATCCTATCAGTCTGTTGCTTGAGAAATCTCTCACGCGACAGAGGGACGAAATGATGGAGAATTTTTCCCACGTCCTTCAACGCTTGCCAATAGAAACATGTGCATATTCATCAAGCGGCCACTTTGGAGGCACCTTGCCTTTCAAGGTACAAGTTAATTTTGATATTCCTGTATTTGAAGGACATATAGATGTAGAAGCCCTAGACAAATGGTTAAATCTAGTAGAAGGTTATTTCTCTGTTCACAAATTTTCCGACAAAGAAAAGATCACCTTCGCACTCCTTAAAGCTCTCCCCCATGTCAAACATTGGTGGGAAACTTATTTGGAGTAGAGTTCCATAGAGGAGTTTGAAATATATGGGGCCGATCCCACTTGGGATTTTTTTGTGGATGCGATAAAGGAACAATGTTACCCTATTGGCAACTATGAGGACCAGTACATGAGATGGACCACATTGTGGCAAGAGAGGGGCCAAGCAGTTCCAGAGTTCACCAATACCTTCCATACCTTTCACACCAAAATGGGTATCAAAGACTCCGAATGACATTTGGTTCTGAAATACCATGGGGCTCTACACAGAAACATCCAAACTGAAATGGATTTTTTGGACATCTCATCACTCGGTGTTGCCTATCGATATGCTGTTAAAATCGAGCATAAATTTAAGCACCAGAACAAATGGGATTTTGGTTCTGCAAATCCACAACAACCAAAGTATGACAAAGACGTCCCTAACAAACAGTCTCCCAAAAACCAATCCAAGCCACATGAAAAGAAGGGTCACAAGAAGACAAAGAAGGACATCGGAAAAGGTGCGATTTCCAAAAAATCCCCTGGCACAACACCGATGAATGTCGCTCAAAATAGTCATTGGTGGCTGATATCAAAGACAAGGAACCAAACCTTGATTTATAATTTGATTATGAAAATACTGGTAAATGATAGATCATTGACGCAGACCCCACTGCTATTGTTGCGATCAAAATAATTCAACCAGAAGAATCAACAGATCCTGAAGAGGGGGAGTGCATTTTTCATTCACAGATGTGGGTGAAGGGGACCCCGCTACATTTTATTGTTGATAGCGGAAGCCAGAAGAACCCCATCTCAGCAAATGTTGTCAAATAGTTGGGATTGTTGACAACACCACACCCGTAACCATACAACATCGGGTGGCTTTGCCAAGGACGGATCTTCATGTCAGCCAACAATGTCGATTGTCATATGGAATCCAACCCTTCAAGGATGAGGTATTATGTGATGTTTCCCCACTAGATGTCTATGATGTTCTCTTGGGCCAACCATATATGTGGAAGCGCCACCATGTTTATGAGTCTCTTCCCCACAATGTCATTGTTTCTCTAGGGGGTCATCTCTACAGAATACTAGAGGTAGTTCCGACTACTGTTCCACCTAAAAAGTGCCGCAAGGTAGTATCTCCTACTGCAAAATTCAGCTTCTTCACAATCTGTTCAAAATGGGAACAAAAGGACACTGTAACCACTACAGCTTCGCCCCAAGCACCTTCTATCCAATAGAAGCAGGTCGACAAGGTTGCAGCAAAGTGAAAAGATTCCTTCTACACACCGTCCTCTCATGTAGCCCAACTTTTTGAAAAACCTCAGCCTCAATAGGTTCGTGACAGACTTCCACAAACTGAGCAACGCGACATCTCCAGAAAGGCAAGCAACTCACCAAGATGTAGATTCAACAAATGCTTTTCCCTCTCCCTCGAGAACTCAATGCAATGGAGACCATTTCTTCCTAAGGAGTTAGGATTGATCTAGGTAGATATCAGTGGTCACCCACCTTTTCCAACTGGCTCAAAACAGTTTTCTGGCAAATTTGACAATTTACTATTTTTAACAGTTTTTAACTTTCGGGGCCATTTTGAGGACCCAAATGAAGGTTTTTCAAGATATAGGTTCTCAATGATATCCAAAGGCATTATTGAGCCCCAAAAATGAATATTCTCGACGATACCTTTCCAACGAGCTATCATACGCCTAAAACAGAGATCGTATGCAAAAGTTACGACCCCAGGAAATTGACGTACTAACTTACCCAAACGGGGCCCACATGACTTTTGGTGCTTCATCTCCTAGGGTTAGGTTTTTGGATGTCTAGGACTTTTGGCATTCCTATTTATTGTAAAAATTCCTTCAGAGCCTCATTGTAATCATCTTCTTGCAAATGCAAGTAGCCGTCACATCTCTTCTCAAAGATAAGCTGCCACCATTCTAGCGAGTCTTTCACTTTGTATTTTTACAGTCTCTGTACATTTCTTTCATTGATAGAAATCATGTATTACTGTATATCTGTTTTTATGGTTGCATCTCTGATACATTTCTGTTATATTATTGAATATCTGTGATATCTTTGTGCATTTATTTATTATATCTCCGATCTCATTTTGTGCCGAAAATAATCCGGATCACCTCACACTAGTAATGAGGAGACTACAATAGGAGAAGTTGTTGATAAATACAAAGAAGTCCTCTTTTATGAATACACAACTCATTTACTTGGGTTTTTTGATCTCTTGAAATGAACTGAAGACGGATTCAGAAAAGGTGAGAGCAATCAACGAATGGTTATCACCAAGAAGCATGTTTGAGGTAAGAAGCTTCCATGGATTAGAATGTTTCTATAGGAAGTTCATCAGAGATTTAAGTGGAATTTGTGCACCAATGATGGAAACAGTAAATAAGATGCACCAATATTTTAAATGGACAGAGGAGGCCGAGAGGAGCTTCAATATACTGAAGAAGAAAATAACATAATGACCAATTATGGTCTTACCTAATTTTGGAAAGACATTTCAGGTGAGGTGTGATGCAAGTGGAGTTGCAATTGGAGCAGTTTTGAGCTAGTATAATAGGATTGTTGCCTATTTCAGTGAGAAGCTGAATGAGACTAAGAGAAAATACTCCACATATGATAAGGATTTTTATGCCATAATTCAAGCCTTGAATAAATGGAGGCATTACCTTGTCCCGCAAGAATTTGTCTTATACAACGATAACCAAGCTTTACAATTCATAACTAGACATGAAAAATTGAATAAGAGGAATGCAAAGTGGATTGAGTTTATGAAAAATTTTACTTTTGTCATAAAACATATTGCTAGGAATGCTAACAAAGTTGATGATGCATTGAGCATGAGATGTTTGATTATGTAGGAGTTTCAGGTGAAGACCTTGGGGTTTGAACACCTTAAGGATATGTATTGTGATGATGCAGATTTCAATGAAGCATATGAAGCATGTGAAATCCTGTGTTGAGAGACATGAGCTAGTGGATAGAGTATATGATTCAAGAGGGGTTGTTTTTCAAAGGAAATCAGTTGTGGATACCAAAATTCTCAATGAGGGATAACCTTTTGAAAGAAAATCATAATGGAGGATTGCTTGGACATTTCGACCATGATAAAATGTTTTCACAGTTGAGCAGTTCATACTATTGGCCAGGTATGAGAATAGAAGTGAAAAAATTTGTGAACATATGTAGAATCTGCCAACATGAAAAAGGGAAAAGATAAAACATTAGATTGTATCAACCATTGCCAATACTGAAGAGGCCTTGGGATGTAATAAGCATGTATTTTGTGTTTGGATTGCCAAGGACACAAAGAGGATTTGATTCCATATTTTTTGTGGTGGATAGATTTTCAAATATGACACACTTTATCCCATGCCAGAAGACCAGTAATGCAACACATGTTGCAAATATATTTTTCAAGGAAGTTGTGAGACTTCACGGCCTAACTAGAAGCATTGTCTCGGAAAGAGACACAAAATTTGTTGGTCATTTATGGAGAACACTGTAGAAGAAGTTGGGGATAGATTTGTCCTTCATCTCAACTTATCACCCTCATACAGCTGGACAAACTGAGGTGGTAAATAGAAGTTTGGGAAACTTATTGAGGAGTCTGGTCACTAAGCATCATAATCAGTGGGATCAGATTCTGCCACAAGCAGAATTTGCATACAATGACTCACCAAATAGGAGTACTGGAAAGAGCCCATTCCAAATATTTTATGGAATGAAACCAAGGGGAGTATGTGAGTTGATAGACTTGGGACAGAGTGAGATCAGAAGTGTTGTAGAAGAAGATTTTGATATAGAAATGCATAAGCTCCATAGCCAGATCATGGAGCAGTTGCATAACTCTATCCAAGAGTACAAGCGCAGGATTGATCAACATCATAGGGAACTTCAATTTGAAGTAGGAGATCAGGTTCTGGCACATCTCAGGAAGGAAAGGTTCCCTAGGGGAACATATAACAAATTAAAAATGAAGAAGATAGGGCCATGTAAGATCTTAAGGAAATTTGATGCAAATGCCTATGATATTGAGCTAATAGATGATGTGGGCATATCACCCATATTCAACATTTTAGACCTATATCCTTACAGGAAAGACGACACAGAGGAATCAAAAAATCAAGCGAAGGTCTAGTGGGAGAAACAGATGCCTATAGAAAAAAATCCACAGATGGAGAAGATCGTTGATCAGAGGATTGGCAAGAAGACTAGGAGAAAGACCTATTTTGAATATATGGTCAAGTGGAAGGGACACCCAATAGAATATGCCAGTTGGGAAAATGAAGTTGATATCCAAAAGCATGGAAATTCGGTGCAGGAGCTCATGGACAGGAGACCATGATTTTTTTTTTCCAGGGGAGTATGATGCAGGAGCATCGTCAGGGATGTCAGGGAACACATGTGGTAGGACAGATTAGGCCTGAGAATCATTTTGGAATCCAAAAATGCTGGCAGTTACTGAGGATTTTTCAGAGCTTATTGAAAATGGAGGAAGATCAAACACTTAAAAGTGGAAAATTGATCCAAATGCATAATATTATTACTGTTTGCAGTTCCATGTTATTGTGTTTTCATAAATGAATGAATTTAGTTATGAGTAAATGAAACTGTGAATGTTAGTGTAAGTTTCAATTGTTTCTCTTCTGTAGTTTATGCAAGGAGTTCATACTGAATGTAAGGAGTGTGTGTAAGAGAGTCTTTTTCGACTCAAAGATCAAAATATATAGCGTGGAACTTTTGTATGTAGAGTGTGCATATTAAGTGCAAGGAGTGCACATAGAGGGGAACTTGTTTCAAGTTCAAAAGCTCAAGAGGTCGAGCACAAAGTGTGCCAGGAGGGCCCCAGAAAGTCTTTTGAAAAGACACAAAAGGGCTGAGTCCCTTAGATATTGAGTAAGTTGAAAAATCAGGGAGAACCAGTGAAAGTTTGCATGCAGAGCACAAGTGTGCGCCAGGGTCAAGGTTCAATTTCATTTGCCAAAGCTCAGAAGAGATAGCGTTCTCAGAAACATGGACAAGACCCAAATTCACTAGGCTTGCAGAAGAATCAAAGGTTGAAGCCTTTGAAACATTCGAAATATTGCAAGTCAAGGAATAAAGCACAAGATCATAAGGGTTGACGCCAAATTATTTGGTAAGGAGTCATTGAGAGCCTGGACGGATGGTAAAAATTCCTAGAGGGAGAAGTGCCAATATCCATGGGTCGTTGGATCCAATACAACTGTAAGAAGGATAAGGGACGAGAGTCATTCAACACTCAAAATCTTAGGAGAGATAGTGAGTCATCGATCTAAAGGAATATCGAACCGTTGATTCCTTTCATGGGAAGGATTTTTTGGGAAATTGGCAATCGGGAGTCTAGAGAAAGGAGGAAGCTATTTTCCAAATTCGCGAAACATGAAATTGCGACTCACGAATAAGGGATCAGGACCGTCAGATCACAAGAAGTTTTAGACCATTGATCTGAGGTGAGTGGAGTTTAGGAAGTCAGAAGTTGGAAGGAAGAAGGGATCTTCTCTCCAAAATTGTGAAACGCGAAGTCTTGATTCATGAAAGAGGATCTGGACCATTGGACCATGAGAAGTCTTAGACTGTTGATCTGAGGTGAGTGAAGTCAGGAGTTCAGACTTTGGGAGAAGGGAGGAGAGCTAATTCGTGAGTTCGTGAAGTGCGTATTCCCATAGTGCTCGGAAGTTGGACCCCGGGTTATAGCTGAAGGTCACATCGGTGGAAAATAGGGGAAGGAGCCAGCACTCGCTAGATCCCTAATTTGGATTCTGCGAGTTCGAAACTCGGGAGTTCGAAATTTGGAAGTAGAGAGAGCCGGGTGACTCTCAACAAGATACCCGAGTTCGCAAGTTGTGAGGCACCTTTTAGTTAGGTGTGTGGTCACAACCAGTGGTCATGTGGAGGAGGCTTGCGCCTACTACTTGTTCGCGTGGTCAGAGTCACATAATAGGACCTGTGGACCTATTATGAATATTCCAGTAGGGAATCGAGGAGCTAATCCATATCTTGGAATTTGAAGATCCAGTGATTGGTAGGTCAACAGAACCTATTGAGGTAGGGGCACTAAATCACATGTGCACACTTATTTTCAGTCCAAATGGTAGACGACCATTTTGCAAAAATTGTCCAATACTTGAGTACATGAGTAACCCCATCTGATATGTCAATAGTACAAAAGAAACAACTAGTGGTTAAAGTATCAAATTATTAGTTTATCTTAGAAAACTTATATAAGTTAGGAATAGATGGGATATTGCGACGATGTGTTCTAATACACGAAAGACCCATGACCCTAGTAGAGGAACATGATGGAACTGCAAGAGGACATTATGCAGGAAAAACGATAATGCATAAGATATTTTGTTCAAGACTATGTTGGCAGACCCTCCATAAAGATGCGAAGGAATATTGAGAGAGTTGTGATGTTTTTCAGAGAGTAGGAATATAATCATGAAGGGGTCAGATGCCTTTCAATCCACAAGTTACCTTACATGTGTTCAAAAAATGGGCAGTATATTTTGTTGGACCAATTAATCCACCAATGAGAAGAATAGAATCCAAATACATAATTATTGCAATTGACTACTTGAAAAGACGGGCAGAAGCAAAACCAATTAGATATTGCAGTGCGGAGACAACTAAGTGGTTATTTTTTGAGAACATAATTACAAGGTTTGGGTGTCCTAAAGTACTTATGAGTGACCAGGGTACTCACTTTTTGAATAGGACAATTGCAACATTAACAAAAGAATTCCAGATACAATATCAAAAGAGCACTCCATATAACCCACAAGCCAATGGAATTGTGGAGGACTTCAATAAGATATTGGAGAATGCATTGACTAAGGTGTGGAATGTAGGACATGATGATTGGGACTTAAAAATCCCTGCAGTGTTATGGGATTATAGAACTACATAAAACAAGTTGACAGGTCAGACACCTTTTAGATTAGCGTATGGACATGAATTATTAATTCCCATGGAGTTTCTTGTACCAAGTATACACATTGCTATGATGTCATACCTTACAGATTCTGGCGTAGTAGAATAAATACTATCATAGTTACTAGTTCTAGAGGATGATCAATTTATCGCTAGATTCCATTAGGAAGTACATAAAGCACGAGAAAAGGCATGACACAATAAACACATCAATAAAAAAAAAATTCAGACAGGAGATCTAGTACTTCTCTACGACAGTAAGTTCCTACAACACCCAAGAAAGTTTAGGATTCACTAGCTAGGGCCATACGCCATCAGATATGTGACTAACACAAGTGTTTTTCAGTTAGAGCAGTTGGATGGACAAGTCATGGAAGGACAAGTGAATGTGAGCTAATTGAAACTATATAGGGATATTCATCCTTCTGTGCACTATAGGATCTACGTGGCTTAAAATTGTACCATAGTATACTATATGAAGAAAATATAGAAAAAGAAAGAAAAAAATAGGTAAAACAGGAAAAAGCAAGAAACGGGTTAAGGGAAGAGTTTGAAAATTGAGGAGGGAAAGAATTTTAGGTTAGTTAGTAAAGAGGAAAATCAGGAAATTGTCGCATATGAGAGAAAAGTAAGTAGAAGGACACACAACAGAAGGAAGAGATTGCATAGAAGGAAGATATTGCACAGAAGAAAGAGATCACGCAAGAGAGACGAGATCACACAGATGACAGTTAAGAGAACTTAAGACAATCCATGACAGGACGTGCAATAAAGAGTTACCATGACGATGAAGTAGTGGTGTCACATAACATTAAATGCAGAAGACCATGACAGATTGCATAATTGAACATAAAATTCACCGAGGATATTGAGTAATGGAGCATTAAAGAAGGTAATGAATGCCAACCACTAGTGGATTAGATGGAAAGATAAGGCACAAAGGAAAGCTACAACTAGAAATGAATTATAAAATCACGCAAAGGACCAACGAGGAAATTCTATTGTTTGTTAAATTTTTCATAGAGAGATGAAGTTACACATCTGAAGAGACAAAGTTGCAGAGACCAAGCTCATAATCGAGTTCAAGAACCCATTGGAAGTTGAGACCAACATCGCAGAGGAAGATGGTGCCTAAAGAAGCATCAACATTAGTACTGAAGAAGTGATGCAGGAGCATCTCTCCATGCAGCCAACAGCCACATCAACACGCACTCATTTAGGGCTGAAAGGGAGGCGCAGCCTCATTTTGAATTTGAATTAATGTAAATAAATGTCTTAGGCTGGTAAGCCATGAATGCCATGCCTTTGCGTAGGCTGTAGATAAGATAGGCCTTTATTGTAGATTGGCTGAGATCTAGGTCCATACACTGGACTAGACAGTCATTGATTGTAAATCAATAGGGTTGGTAAATCCTGGAGGGAAGCTCTAAGAGCACCTCAGGAAAAAGAGATTATATATCTCATTTTGTAAAGAGAAGGTAGAGGAGAAAAGAGCTGGGGAGAGCTCGGGAGCACCTTGTAAAATATACAGGCANCATTATTAATACAGAGCAGTTTTTCCTGCATTTTCTGTCATTATGTGCATGTCTGTATGTGTGTTTTCTTTTATGCTGTAATTGTATGTTGTTATCATGCATTTGCAGGTAGTTGGTTTGATTTCAGGTTTGAGGGTCTTTGAGGGATCATGCCATGAGGGCATGACGGAGTGTTGAGACTCTGAATCCCAGTGCACAGTGGGGCACTTCTGAAATCGTGAGGAGTCAGACAAAGACGTGCTGAGAGCACAAGCCTTGAAGACGACAACTCATACAGAAGGAGGACGTTGAGGTTGCTGAACACCTCAATAGTCAAAGCAGTGTAGCTGAGACACTGTTGTAAACAGAACCTTTGAGAAGTTCTGTAGGAACCCTACCAAGAGGGTATTGAGCGTGCACCGTGGAAAGAACTCTGATGTGAGTTCAGAAAGACCAGAATTCTGTGAGGATTCTGATGGGCTCCGTCTGGAGGACGTCGAGCGAAGGGTGCAGGGGATCAGGAGAAAATATAACTGTAGGGTGTTCTGTAGCAGAGATACTCCGCCAGGAGGGCGTTGAGGGGGTGCGCAGATAGCCGAGGAGGCAGGAACTCTTTGAGTTCTGAAGCTGAAGGAAGCAGAGTCCACTGAGGGACCTGTATTGGGTTGCTGAATACCCAGAAAGACTCAGCACAGAGGTTGCTTGAGCAAGGAGCCAGGGAGGCACTAATATTCTCCATCTGAGGGAGAAAAAGGATCAAATTCCCCCAAGGGGTCTGAGTGTTTGTGAAAGCTCAGGACAGATAGTGCTTTGGGCACGAAGACTCTGCAAGAGTGCAGGAGCTAAAGAATTCCCTGAGGATCAAGGGGCAGAAGCTCTGGAGGGATAGCGTTTTCATACGCACAGGTGCGACATCAAGTCAAGGAGCTCGCGTAAGATGAAAGAAGACAAAGATGGAGACCTTTGAGACTTGGAGGTTCTTCCGAGCATAGGAGGGAAGACAACCAGGAGGAGCGTATAGGAGGAAGAACCCGACAGCCGTCGGATCTCAAGAAGAAGTCACGGGGATCGTTGGATCATGGAGAAGCTGCAAGGAGATTAACCCTTGGGTGCAGGAGAGAACAGGTCATCAAATTTCGGCATTCGGGAATTCAGGATTCTCGAGGTCGGGAGAACTGG